>JARQOC010000003.1:151064901-151339871 GCA_033576535.1 Allobates femoralis
CCTCACAGATCTGGGGCAATCTGACGCTCGCTAACATGGGCGCCTATAGGGCCGGATTGCCCCGATCCAGGAGGATCCGGGAACCGGACACCTGCGGCTGCACGCCGCTGTTATTTCAGGAGTGGGGATCTAGCCGCGGTCCTGAATCATCAGCAGCGTCAGCTGCGTCAGCTGATCTGGTCCGGGGCTGTCAGGTTCACCCTGACAGCCACGGATCGGATCCAATCCGTAGTGTGAAAGCAGCCTAAGAGAATTGGATCACGGTATATGATACTCAACTCCAACTCTGATTAGGAGCCAAGTGTCCTCAGCATAACTGGGTCGATTCTCTTACATGAGAGAACATATGTTCATGGGACCCGGGCCTTTGAAATAAACTTTACAATACTAGTGACTTTGAATTTATAAGAATTCCCTCATCTCTACCATTCACTGATTAATATTGTTTACAGGCAGTTCAAGTACAGCAGACATTTAGGCCAATTAGTCTAATTTCCTTATATAAATCACCAGCATTGTCATTTGCTTTGGGATTTGCACTGGAGTCTTATGACTCTACAGTATAAAAAAAATCTGTGAACGCACATGATGTTGGATATGTTAGCTATTTTTACTTGGAAATTAATTACTGATGTGATTGATCATTCAAGTGTGATCTGTGTAAAGGTGAATGTTAAATATTCTTTAAACATGTACTTGAAAAGCTAACAGGGTGGTCAAGGATACTGTACGTGTTAATTAACCACTGGGGACAATATCATTGACATAGTGATACTATTAATGTCAGGGAGATCTTAATTACTGTGTTTTCATTCAGAAAGAGACCAAATGTCTAGTGAATATTAATGTCACACCACCTTTCCTCTAATAAAGGCAACAGTTGTAGGTTCTTAAATGGATATCTAGGTCACTCAAAAAATGAAGAAACAAAGGGAAAGAAATGAAGTGAATACTTAAGAAAACGAAGAAACGTGTACACTATATTGGATAAGGAATTCACTGTTCTCTATCAATAAATACCATCTCTGCATGGCTTAACTTGTGAATATATCGGTACACAGAACACCTACCAGAACACCATATGAGGGCTACACAACACAGTATACACAACGACACTCTGAACAGTACAACGGCTACACTGCATCACATTCAGAATATGATACAAGGCTACACAAGAAAGTATACAGCACACAGAACATTGCACAACATAGGCTACACAAAAATATATACCGTATATACTCGTGTATAAGCCGACTTTTTCAGCCCAAAAATTGGGCTGAAAAGTCCCCCCTCGGCTTATACACGAGTATATACATGTGTGTGACGGGGACGGGGGCTCTGACTGGGGGCAGGAGGAGGCAGGAGGGGGCTACAGTGACACCGCGCGGTCACGTGGGCCCGGCTCATTAATATGCACGCATCCCCCTGTCCATCCCCGGCAAGGGGATGCAGTGCATATTGCCCCACACAGCCCCTGGCGGCCCCCGGCAGTGGTATACAGCCCCCCCCCGCCTAGTACCGGGCCCCCATGCTGCGGATACAGTAGTTCATACATTACCATCTCTCCCTGCAGCGCGCGGCTCCTCCAGTCCCAGCCGGCATCTTCCTGTAGTGTCATGTGACTGGCGCGTCACATGACACTACAGCAACAAGCCGGGCGGGAGATGGAGGAGCCGCGCGCTGCAGGAGATGGTAATGTATGAACTACTGTATCCGCAGCATGGGGGCCCGGTACTAGGCGGGGGGCTGTATACCACTGCCGGGGGCGCTGTATAAACCCCCGGGGGCCTGCTGTATAAACCCCCGGGGGCCTGCTGTATAAACCCCCGGGGCCTGCTGTATAAACGCCCGGGGGCCTGCTGTATAAACCCCCGGGGCCTGCTGTATAAACCCCCGGGGGCCTGCTGATACCCCCGGGGGCCTGCTGATACCCCCGGGGGCCTGCTGATACCCCTGGGGCCTGCTGAATACCCCTGGGGGCCTGCTGTATACCCCTGGGGGCCTGCTGATACCCCTGGGGGCCTGCTGTATACCCATGGGGGCCTGCTGTATACCCCTGGGGGCCTGTTGATACCCCCTGGGGGCCTGTTGATACCCCTGGGGGCCTATTGATACCCCTGGGGCCTGCTGATACCCCTGGGGCCTGCTGAATACCCCTGGGGGCCTGCTTATACCCCTGGGGGCCTGCTGTATACCCCTGGGGGCCTGCTGATACCCATGGGGCCTGCTGTATACCCATGGGGGTCTGCTGTATACCCCTGGGGCCTGCTGAATACCCCTGGGGGCCTGCTTATACGCCTGGGGGCCTGCTGATACCCCCGGGGGCCTGCTGATACCCCCGGGGGCCTGCTGTATACCCCTGGGGGCCTGCTGATACCCCTGGGGGCCTGCTGATACCCCTGGGGGCCTGCTGTATACCCCTGGGGGCCTGTTGATACCCCTGGGGCCTGCTGATACCCCTGGGGCCTGCTGAATACCCCTGGGGGCCTGCTTATACCCCTGGGGGCCTGCTTATATGCCTGGGGGCCTGCTGTATACCACTGGGGGGGCCTGTATACCTTACTGCTGGGGGTTGTATACCTGTGCTGGAGTCCACCCTCGGCTTATACACGAGTCAATATGTTTTCCCAGTTTTTGGGGGCAAAAGTAGGGGGGTCGGCTTATACACGGGTCGGCTTATACACGAGTATATACGGTACTCCAAAACATAAAAAGCAGTACCACAAAGACTACACAACACTATGCACTGCACAACTCACAGATCACTATTTGAGGTCTATTTACACAGTACTCAGCCCAATGGACACTGTACACAATATTACACAACACACAATGTACAGCCTAATGAGGGCTCTAAAACTCACAGAACATTGCCCAACATGCATGTAAATGTAAATGGGCTGAACAACATACTAAACACTGTACAAGTCCTGATAGGACAAAGAACAAGGCAAAAACTGTGCTGCATATGTGGCCCCCCCTTCGGCTAGGCGCCACAGGGTAGTATTGCACTTTAATATTATAATGTGTTTTCCCCTGTAAAGTTGTCAGTTCAGGGTTAAACCTGTGGAGTCTGTACTTTCACCCACTTAGGACCACACCACTTAGAATAGAGGGGCCGGTAATTTAGTAGGTCCCAGGAGGGTGGGGGTGGAGCCTAGGATAGGGTAATAGGAGAGAGAGACAGTTTCTAGTCAGACGGTGCTGGGAAGGCAGGCAGGAAGGTCAGGCCTGACAGCCCAGTTGACAGGAGGGAGCCCCATCTTTAAGTGGGGGCCCAGGACAGCAGGCAACAGACCCGGACTGGTTGGAGCCGGCTGGTCGCGTTGAGGGAACACCGGCAATGCAGGAAGCTGAGGCAGATAGCAGTTCAGCTCTATCTGCAGACTGACAAGCTGCAGGCCCATAGAAACCGGGTTGCTGACAGCGCCACCAAGTAACTTACGCCTCAGGACCGAGAACCGGTTCAAGACACTACAGAAAAGGGCCATATATTGCGGTGCTGGAAGGAGGCTTTCTCGCTCTCAGGCGTCCTATCCGGACCGGTGGGGCACTAAC
This sequence comes from Allobates femoralis, assembly GCA_033576535.1. Classification (NCBI taxonomy): domain Eukaryota; kingdom Metazoa; phylum Chordata; class Amphibia; order Anura; family Aromobatidae; genus Allobates; species Allobates femoralis. The sequence continues at coordinate 151,068,460 of JARQOC010000003.1, forward strand.
CTTATCTGATAGATACAGACCGTGGGACTGGCGGGAGAGCTCTGCGAGGGTGGTAGAAGTGAGGAAGAAAGGAGACCCTGAAAGACAAAGACAGAGGACATCTAGAGACTCCATAAGGGGGACCCTGAGCTGGCAACATCACCGTGCAAACCAAACTGTACCGTGTTCCGTTTTACCATCTCAGTAAAGTGAAGTTAAACTTGAACTGGTTTCCGTGATTCTTCCCGCCGGTGCCCTGAGGGCTCAGCACCACCAGCAGCTCAGCAGAGGGGTAAGAACTGCAATACCATTCAGCACTACAACTCCCCTCATCCACATTCCTATCACAGCTGCCCTGAGGTAGTAGCTCCACCTGTAGGGAGCTGCTCCACACTCTGCTGCACCCACCATCACCTCAGCGGTCGGCTTGCAGCGCTGGTACCCTTTTACTGGGAACTACAGGTGGCATCACGATCCCCTGTAAATACTCGCTTCTCCCCCACCACGGAACCGGGATCCAAACCACCCGTGACTCCCCACAAAGCCATCAGCCCCGGTGTCCCAGTACCCCTAGCCCTGGCCGCATCACATGACATAATGTCACTGTGTAACAATTCCTGCTTAAAGGGAACTGGTCAAGTCCTCAATGCCCTCCAAGCAAGCAGCATTCACTTCTGTATGACTAAATTCCCTGCCTAACAAGTCCTGTATAATGTTATTCACTTAATTTAATGTTAAAAAAGTATTTATAAAGTTCATTTTCCTTATGCTTATTAGGGCTTTGACTAGTCCATGGGGCATTAGTTTCTCCAGACAATTCAGCCTTGTGTCTATGTTACCACACCTAGGAGATCTGACTGGTTCTCTTCAAAACACAGAACTCAGCACAATTAGGGCTACACAACATACAGAATACTGTATGGAAATTGCACAATAGAGGCTTTAAAATACAAAAAACAATGCACACGTTCTACACAACAAAGAGAACACTGCACAGTACACTGCACAATAAGATGTATAGGATGCACAAAACAAAGCACACTGGTTGTTTTAGATTTATGGTTTTCAGTACAGCTATGAAAATGTAGGTTTAATATTCTCACCTTTTGCTTCCTTTACTAATAGTGAGTTGTGCCTGTTTGTTAGGTTTGGAGAGATTATCACCTTCACCTAAATGTTCTTTAGTATATGAATAAAAAATCTTGCACAACACACAGAATATAACAAAGGGTACACAACTTTTTTTTCCTCTGCATCAAAGCACAAATCCCTAACTTAGGCTAGGGTCACACTTGCGGCACATTTTTGAAATCCTGATCCGGTTTTGAGTCAAAAAGCTCAAAACCGGATCAGGAACCGCTAACCATAGGAGCCCATTATGTTAACCGGATTGCACTACATGCAATCCGGTTAACGGCTCCGGATTTGCAGCCTGCGTGAAAAATCATGCAGGCTGCAGTTTTCACAGCGGTTACTCTGCCGCAGCATGTGAATGCCTGCGGCAGCTGGCGGCTTTGTTCATTCCTGCCGCCGCAGGGATGAACAAAGGGTTAAATAATAAGAATCCATGTAGGCAACATATCTCTAGGGGGTGTCCACCCTCCCTAGAGACATGCTGTCCACACAGGACAGCATGTCAGGGCTTAATGTCGAGCCCAAATAAGACATTGCACAACAAAGGGTCCACAACACACAGTAAACTGCACAAAGAGGGCTGCACAACAAATAAAATGACTCACAACAAAGGTTATGTGAGGGTGGCATGGGGTTGTAGATGTGGGCGAGGGCAAACTCAGCAGAGTGCCATGCAGGACAGCTACACAACATACTGCACCATGAGTACACTACACAATAAAAGCAATAGAGCACGCAGTAGACTCCTCAATGAAGGCTGCATGACACAGCATGTGAATAATACAATATAATGAACACTATATATGTCATATATAGCACACAGGACACTGTACAACCATGGCTAAAAAGAACTAAATAGCTCACAGTACACTGCACAAGGACCACCTAATGCTTGGTACAATAAAGGCTACATAATACACAACACATTGTACAATAAGGGCTGAAAAGAGACAGAATAGATCAGAAGAACAAGTATACAACACAGTGCAAAAGAGAGTAATAGCGTCACATAGAACATTGCACAACAAGGGCTAGGGGCAGCACAACATATAGGATACCATACAGCAAGGGTTGCACAACACAGTAAGACATAAGTAATAACCGCAAAAGACATCCCTCAATAGATCTGTCATTATGTCATTACGCCCCTGCACTTATATTGAAATATTGTTTTCAAAAACTTTAGAACTATCTAACATAATAATGGATCTTGTATAAATAATAATGACAGCTCTTTTTCAACCACTGGTAAAGCATATCGATGCATTTTACCAAACCAGCACTTCCAACCCTGTGTTAGAACAGTAGTTGTCTGTAGGTCACGGCTGTAGTATTGGTAAGTAACTCACAGAAAATAACATTGACTGCAATAAATGTGCCACAGAGGCTGTATCATAATTTATTTTATAGTTTTGTACAACTTCATAATAATTAATGACCCTGAGAAATCATACCATTATTGGCTAACATTTGAGAAAATGACCTACCTCTTGAATGGTATGACAGCAGAATTTTACACTTTAACTATTTATTATATGTCCATGTAGCTCTTTCAAAGACAAATCCAGCTACATCTTTACATGGTTAGCCCATTCCTACAGTTTCTGACCAATCAGTGTTTCAATTGCTATGCAAATGAGGCTAAAGAATTATTTGCATGTCTGAAACTTTTGTCACTGCAGCTCTATTCCAGCACCTCCTCCTTCTTGTTGACTGATGACTTGTTTGTCTGAAGTCGTACATCATACAAGGAGGAGACGGCCAGGGTTGGCAACTTGATTTTGTATTTTTCTAGACAGCTTATCAGAAAAGTATGGACACACAATATTTTATGGACATATTGGAAAACCATAATAAATCATTAAAATTATAAGTAATACACATAAACAGCCCTCTATTTTGAAGACATTTCCTGCATTCACTGTAAACTACATAATAAACAAGAGAAAACAAAGCGATATTGAGGTCCAATATATGTAAAAATTGTCTATTTAGGCTAGGGTCACATTTGCAGTAGCAAATGCAGATCCTGATCCGGTTTTGAGCTGTAAAAATGCTTAAAGCCGGATCAGAATCCACAGCCCGTAGGAGCCCATTATAAAGCTGGATTGCACTACATGCGATCCGGTTACCGCTTCCGGATTTGCAGCCTGTGGTAAAAACCATGCAGGCTGCAGTTTTCGGAGTGGTTTGCAAACCGCAACAGGCTTGCTATAATGGGCTCCTATGGGAGCCCATCCAGCTACCGCAAGGCACATGTGAATGCCTGCGGTAGCCGGATGCTTTGTTCATCACCAGGGTCCTGAAAGCTTTAACATTAGTTCTATGGCGGTGCGCTGCCCATAGAACTAATGTTAAAGCTTTCAGGACCATGGATAGCGGGCAGATACAGCACGCACATTGCGTACTGTATCTCCTCCACAGCGAGGAGATGCCGGCTTTAATTCATAAAATAGTAAATGCCGACAATAGCCGGCAACACAGTTATACACCTAATTAACCCTTCATATGCTGCCCACATGGTCACCATGTCTCTAGGGAGGGTGGGCACACCCTGGAGACATGGTGCTCACATCTATCATTAACATTAATCCCTTGTTCATCCCTGCGGCAGCATGGATGAACAAAGAATCCGGCAACGGGATTGCACATTATGAGCAAACCGGTTACCGGATCTGGGTTTAAAGACACATTTTGAACACAAAATGTGTCTGAAGGCTCATGTGATTACGACATCCGGATCTGGATGCCGTAATCGCAATGAGCCTTCCAAATGTGACCCTAGCCTTATTAAAGAAGTCCTTTATCAAGGATAAAAGATGAGGAACATACAATATAAAAAACACACATCATGTATGGACACACTTTTACCGGAGACACAATGTATACAATCTTTTAAGAATAATAAAGAGTAAGGATTTAGATATGCTTATTCAATTTTATAAACAGATATTAATCTGCAATGAAAGTTGTGGGCATTCAATTCAGATGGAATTGATTTTATATCTGTATATGAATACTCTACCATACAGATAGCCAAAAGATGTATAGAGTAATTTTGCAGATCAAATGGATTAAGCAATTGCGCTAATATGGAAGAAGTTCTTCACATATAGAAGACTTATACTATGGGCCACGTCACACACACAGATATCTGTGCAGATATTGTTTGCAGATCTCTGGTTGCAGTGAAATCATGGACATTTTGTTCCATTTTTATACGGACACAAAATGGAACAAAATGTCCATGATTTCACTGCAACCAGAGATCTGCAAACAGTATCTGCACAGATAACTGTGTGCGTGATGTGGCCCTATGTCACATCTAAAGATCTAACACAGGAGTACTGAAGATATAACAGCTTATAGTCCCAACTTCACAACATTGCTAGCCTTTTCATAGCATATATCTCACATTGTAAGAATATAAATACCTTATATATGAGTATCCTGAATGTGTGTCATATACGCCCTATGCACATTTCGGAGTGAACCCTTTGTCAGGGGGTGTGGTTAGGAGATATGTCTCTATGATGTTGTGGAGTGCGGGATCATGTGACCCTGTCTCCGCCTCCCCATTACATCGCAATGTGATGCGCCTCCGTTTGGATTCAGTGGAAGCACCCGTCACCACACCCCTGATGAAGGGTTCACTCCGAAACCCAACAAAGTACTCCTGTGTTAGATCTTTAGATGTGACTTAGTATAAGTCTTCTATATGTTAAAGTCTTCTTCCATATTAGTGCGATTGCTTAATCCATTTGATCTGCGAAATTACTCTACACATCTTTTGGCTATCTGTGTGGTAGAGTATTGATATACGGATATAAAATCAATTCCATCTGAATTGAATGTCCCCAACCTTCATTGCAGGTTGTCATCTGTTTATAAAATTGAATAAGCCTATCTAAATCCTTACTCTGTATTATTCTTAAAAGATAGTATACATTGTGTCTGTTAAAGTGTGTCCATACATGATGTGTGATTTTTATATTGTATGTTCCCCACCTTTTATCCTTGATAAAAAACTTCTTTAATAAATAAACAATTTTCACATATATTGGACCTCGAAATCGCTTTGTTTTCTCTTGTTTATTACGTATGTCTAATGCGATGGGTCCATGAATACTTTAAACTGAATTTACCCCACAAGATAATATTCTTATTTCACTATAGTGGTGAACATGAGGTTGGTGATGCTACTGTGGATTTTATTAATTCACTGTACACTGTAGAAAGATAATTGCAGTCAAAATAAATGATCTTGTGCACCAGCCAAAAAGTTAGTATCAGCCGAACCTTTCCATGCAGGGGAAATAAGCGAAGAATGACATGACAATGGGGGGAGGAGTGACCATGAGAGAAGAATTGGGGGGAAGAGTAGGGAGAGGGACGAAAGGTGTTCTAAGGGGGTAGAGGTCTGTAGGTAGGGAGGAAATTACATAGGTTATAGGTGGGAACTCAGGGGGAAAAAAATAAATAGGTATGACTGAGTTTGAGTGACCCTCTTTGACCATGGATCACTGGACAGCAAAGTCTCACCTGCCCTCCCTAAAAAAAGAAGAAATTCTGGATCACAGTGGCCATTGGCAATCAGTGGCAGTGCTACCATGCCCAATTACATCATTGCTTTTAAAAGTTAATTTTGGCATTCACCTTCTAAGCTCAAGGAGGGCAATTCTTCAGCCATGGTTCCTTAGAGGTTTCCTCCACAGGGGATTTTTTCCTCTCCTGAGTGTGAGTGCTCTAGGATGACTCTTTGTGAGTTGGAGGTTTGCTAAATTTAGTTTTCTTAATGCTTTAGAGACGTTGGTGAGTTCTCGAAGTTGGTTAAAAATTTGAGATTGTGGATTCTTTAAATACGTAAATCCCCTTTATTGGATGGTTAATTGATGGTGGTCTGGTCAGATTTGGGTGATACCCGGCAATGGAACGTCGGGTTCATATTAATGGTATTGGAGGACAACCTCTTCTCTCGGTTTCACGGTGCTCCTGAGCCAGTGAACATGGCTGGGAGTAAGGAAGGGGAGCGGCAATGTCATGGGAAAATCAGCAGATTTTTTGTAGCTTCGAGGACCTCACCAATTGTTTTAATTATACATTTTTCTTATAAATAAATTTGCTGCTGTGGCCATTTTTATCCAAAGAAAAATTAATTGTTGTCTAAGCTTTTATTCATGGGATGGGGTTGGGAGGTAGTTCTGTGGAGAGGTAAGATTGGTGTAAGTGGTCAAGTCACAAGAATCGACCTTACCAGCGTCAAGCTATATTTATGGTCTGTCCTAAAATTTCTGAACACTTGGCAACCCTGGTAGCAGTGTTGGGTAAGAAACAGAGCTGGAGTAAAAGAGGCTTTGGATTTACTATCAATTACCACAACCATATCAGTTCAAACACTGATTTTCCAGTACCAAAAGAATGGACCAGCCATATAATATTATTTCTGTAATTCAATTTAAAAGAGCTGAAAGTGCATATACATTTTGAATACTCATGATAGTAATGGCTGCAAGCAGCTTTCATTAAAAGGGTTGTCCAGTCTAAAACAACCCTATGTGTTAGTAAGGTAAAAAAATATTTATACCGTGTTAGCCAGTAGATAGAAAAATATTAGAATCTTAGAGTCCTCAGTGGTTGATACATTTTAATGGCTAACTGAAAAGATGGCAAGCAAAGCAAGCTTTTGGGACACTATGACTCCTTCATCAGGCTAATAATGACACAAATTCTGAAGACATTATAAATTTGTATTCCCAAATTCTTCTCTCTCTCTGAGATTTGAAGTTAATTTTCAAAATGAGCAGCCTCATATCGGTTCACTGTGGTCAGAGCTGCAAAAATACTTTGCTACAGGTAGATCCATACGCCTTTCTTTCATTGTGTGGCGATGAGAATTCATTCTTGTTCTGAATTTTTGTCTAGTCTCCCCTACACACATGCCACTTGTTGGACATTTGGTACATATTATTAAATACACCACATTGTTTGTGGTGTAACTGAAGTTACCTGGGATCTTGAAGTCCTGATCTGTCCTGGGAATCTTTATCTTGTCAATTGTCATTATAGATGGACAGGTTTTGCACCTGTTCTGGTTCCAGGGAAAGATTCCTATAGCTGCTGGAGAGGACAGGGCACTTTTGACAATGATGTTTTTTAGATTCGGTGGTTGTCTAAAACACAAGAGTGGGAGATCCGGAAATATTGATTTTAGTGGGGTTTCTTTTTGTAGGAGTGGTTGCCGTTTCCGTGCAGCTCCTCTTAGCACCTCCGGACTTGGATTGTAAGTGACTACAAGAGAAACCCAGTTGTTTTCTTCTCTAGTTTTGTAATGTAGGAGATGATTCCTTGATATTCTGGGGGCTCTTGTAATCTGGTTTTCAATTGCTCTTGGATGGGAGCCCTGGTTCAAAATGGTCTTTCTGATGTTCACAAGGCAATTGTCTCTATCTGTAGGTTAGGACAGGGGCGTATCTAGGGGGGTGCAGCCGGACCTTTTGCCCCGGGCGCCACTCAGCGGGGGGCGCCGGCGCCACCATCAGGTCAGGCGTCCTGCGGTGTGCACTGCAGCGCTGTCGCTAACCTCCTCCGCGCCACCCTGCATATTGTGCACGGGCGGCGCTGCGCGTGCACAACCCCTGCCCCCTGGCAGGTATTATGCCTCATAGTGTGTGCCTGCCTGGTGATGCATACATATATACACCTCATAGTGTGCCTGCCTGATGTATACATACATATATACACCTCATAGTGTGTGTGCCTGCCTGATGTATACATACATACACCTCATAGTGTGTGTGTCTGCCTGGTGATGTATACATATATACACCTCATAGTGTGCCTGCCTGATGTTTACATATATATACCTGAGGTATATATATGTATACATCAGGCAGGCACACAAACTATGAGGTGTATATATGTATACATCAGGCAGGCACACACACTATGAGGTGTATATATGTATACATCAGGCAGGCACACACACTATGAGGTGTATATATCATATATACACCTCATAGTGTGTGTGCCTGCCTGATGTATACATATATATACCTCATAGTGTGCCTGCCTGATGTATACATATATATACCTGAGGTATATATATGTATACATCAGACAGGCACACTATGCCTCATCAAATAAAAATTGGCGGTGGCGGGTGTGATGGGGGGGGGGCGCCAAAATAAATCCTTGCCCCAGGTACCAGAAAACCTAGTTACACCTCTGGGTTAGGAACATATCCGATTGTATCTGACGGCCTAGTTGTACACAATACAGTAGAGTTTTTATGTGTTTTGGATGAAAACTGCCCCATCAGAGACATGTTGGGCGGTCAATTGGCTTCCGGTACACGGTCGTCTCTACTTCATTGTTTCGTAACTAGATGATGGTATGGTGGGACCTTGGTCTTCTGTGCCGGATGATGCGTCTGCATGATGTATGGCGCTATCTCCATGTGTAGGAGTGTGACTACTCCTTCTTCTTGCATAGACATAGGTTGTACTCCAGAATAGATTATTTTTTGGTGGACGATGTCACCCTCTCAGCCTGTGTCTCTGCGGGAGTTGGGCTGATCACCTGGTCTGACCACGCTCCTGTGAGTCTAGAATTATTGGTGCATGACAGAAAGACCCCCACAAGGAGCTAGAGACTGAACGCTGACCTTCTGTCGACTGACAGAGTGGTGGATGAGGTGGGGAGAAATTTCGCCAAGTTCTTTAAATTCAATGTGAATGGGGAAGTACCCGATAATACGTTGTGGGCTTCTCATAAGGCTTTTATTTGGGGGATATTCCTCCAAATGGCCTCACAACTCAAAAAGGCTAACAATTAGCTGAGGTCCTCCCTCCTTTTCCAACTCCATCATCTGATCCCTCAAGTCTCAGTCTCCCGACAGATTATGTAGATCCGCTTTCAGTTGCCGGCTCACCTCCTGGCTTTACATGAGCATTCTCTCAGGCGCCTTAAAACTTCTTTCTGTGCTGCTGGAGATAGGGTGGGGGTGATGCTTGCCAGATGAATTAAGAAAAGGGACACCAAACGGTCAATCGAGGTCATGGTTGATGCAGGAGGGAAACACGTTAAGAATCCAGAGGGTATTGCTAAGGTATTTGCCAAATACTACTCCTCCCTCTACAATTTGAGGGATGACTTTTCAGTCCCACAGCCTTGCCTTGGAAGAGATCAACCTCTTCTTGGAAAATTTCTACCTTCCACGACTGACGGATTCCCAAAGGGAGTCTCTCTATACTCCTTTTATGACTGATGAAGTGGTTTGGGTGATTAGGTTGACTAGAGTCCACTCTTCCCCCGGCCCAGACGGTCTTCCGAACAACTACTACCGATTCTTTAGACACACCCTTGCTCCCTATCTTGTTAAAACCTTCCAATGTTGGTAGCTAGCAGAATCTATTCAACCTCTGCACTTCGAAGCTACAATCGCGACTATTCACAAGCCTGGTAAGCCGCCTGAGTCGCCCAGTTCTTACAGACCCATATCGCTGCTTAATTGCGATGTTAAAATTTATGCTAAACGTCTAACCCTGCGACTTCAGGAGGTGCTGCTGAGCTTGGTAGCTCCTGATCAAGTGGAAAAGTGGGAATTGTGGCCGGCCGACAAGCAAAAGATGGGACTAAGAGAATTGCAGACCTGATTGGGTTTGCTGAATCCTAAACTTCATTGACTCATATCCATTTGTAAACACCCAGAAGAGGAGGGAGGCAGGAGACATCACACCCATGGAGCAGATCCAGCCCAGATTTTCAGCAGTCGTAATGCATGCAAGCTCTACACTAGGTTTTCATACCAAATTTCAGTAGCTGTTCCCCCTAGTGTTTCAAAGTGGAACATATCAAACTTAATAAATTATTTTTTATATTTTCCTCCATTAAAAAAATTTGATATTGGAAAAACAAATCAAAACATTAATATTTTACATTTTTGCAATTGTTGAAAAAAATTTAAGCAGTTCTTCATTTTTTGACTTCTGATTATCCATCTTCATTTTGATTTCATTCCAGAGGTTTTCAATGGGGTCAGGTTTGGAGATTGGGCTGGCCATTACAGGGTCTTGATGTGGTGCTTCTTCATCCACACATTGATTGACCTAGCTGTGTGGCATGGGGCATTGTCCTGCTGGAAAAAAACAGTCCTTAGAGTTGGGGAACGTTGCCTGAGTAGAAGGAAGCAAGTGTTTTTCAAGGATAACCTTGTATGCGGCTTGATTCATACGCCTTTCACAAAGATTAACTTTTGCAATTCCAGCCTTGCTGAAGCATCCCTGGATGATCATCAATCCTCCACCAAATTTCACAGTGGGTGCAAGACACCGTTGCTTGTACACCTCTCCAGGTCTTTGTCTAACCATTAGATGACCAGGTGTTGGGCAAAGCTGAAAATGACACTCATCAGAGAAGATTACCTTACTCTAGTCTTCTATGGTCCAATCCTTATGGTCTTTGGCAAACTTCAGCCTGGCTCTCTTTGCTTCTCATTGATGGAAGGTTTTTTCTAGCTTTACATGACTTGAGCCCTGCCTCTATGAGCCTGTTACCAACTGTTATTGCCATGCACTTCACCCCAGCTGCCATTTTGCATTCCTTTTGTAGGTCACATGATGTCATCCTGCGGTTGCTGAGTGACATTTGAATAAGATGACGGTCATCTCGGTCAGTGGAGAGTCGCTTTCGCCCTCTGCCGGTATGTAGCATTGTTGTCCCCAACATCTGCTGCTTGACCTTGTTGCCATCTTCAAAATTTTAAGGATGGAGGCAATATGATGCTTACTGAATCGCTCTGCAAGTAAAGCCAGAATTTAGACCTTCTTTTCCTCAATCAAGACTTTTCGTTTTAACTCCTTTGGCATGGCTAAAAGTAATTTTTCCATTCAAATTACTTTTGGTCTATTCCTAGCACTTGTTTTGCCATCCAGCTTGTCCTATTGCAAGAGGATTGTGAAGACCTCAACAGTGTTTTTTATACTTTCCCTCTTTAAAAAAGATTTGGTTCAGGTGATCAACCAATCAGAAGCATAGTAAGTAGAATGAGGTGTACTTTGGTTGGAATTCAACTGACACTGGAATGCAATGGCAGTCAGACATGTGGAGATGGGGATTTTTACAAAACTGCAGTGGTCTCTTAATTTTTTACCAGAGCTGTATTCCAGGATGGGGACATATATACCTCGAATGGGGACATCTACACCAAGAAAAGGATCATATATAATGGAATAGGGACATATATATCTGGAACGTGGATCATACAAAACAGGATGGGGACTGTCAAGGCAATCTGCCTATTCTACTTCAGCATAGTGGAGGCTATAATATCATGCACGGAGGAATATGACAGACAGCAGATTGTTCCTAAGTCAGCATGTTCCTGTGGGGTGGCACCCCGAGAGGATTTATTTATAGGCACATGCTAATACATGAGTTAATACAACTTCAAAATCATTGGTTACATACTCAATTCCTTACAATGATTGGTTTCCCAACAATGTCTGCTACATGTTGATTAGCTCCATATGGTGGTTCTATATGATGTCAAGTATTGGCAGGGTAGATGAGGTTATTGAGGGATGCGGAAAGTCCCTAAAACTGTAGGCAAGGTGTAAAATCCATAGTCATTATCTTATCTTGACCAGATGGGGCTATGGAGGGACATGCCTTAAGACCGGTTTACATGTAGAGACATCGCTAATGATGTCGCTGCAACTTGTGATGTTGCAGTGACCTCATTGCGATGTCGCTATGTGTGACATACTGCAACAATCAGCAATCAGCTCGCTGATCACTGATTGTTGGTTTTATGACCAGGGCCAGGGCCATTTTTGGATCGTTGGTCTCTCCCACTGGGCGACCAGCATCGCTGTGTGTGACATTGGGAGACCAACGTTTAACATGGTAACCATGGTAAAAATCAGGTTACAAAGTACAGCACTCTGCTTAGTTACCCACTGTTGACCCTGGTTACCAAGCACAGCATGCTGGTAATCACGGAAAATACCGGGTGCAGCGCTCTGCTTAGTTATCCAGTGTTTACCGTGGTTACCAGTGCACTGTGTTTTGGTAGCCAGGGTAAGCAGCAGGTAACTAAGCAGAGCGCTGCGCTTAGTAACCCGGTGTTTACTGTGGTTACCAGCGTTCTCCTGCTTACCCTCGTGCAGCGGGACCTCCACATTGTGGAAAAGAATATTCTAAATTCTTTTCCACGATGTCGAGGTCGTTGCAGGGGTCACTAATCGCTGGTGAGTCTGCCTGTGTGACAGCTCATCAGCGGTCAGATAACGAAGTCCCAGCAATCCCCATCATTGGTTGGGTTGCTGGGACATTGTTATGTGTAAACCTACCCTTAGATATGTTCAATAAATTCAAACAATTATGTCACATCATTTCCTTAAAAGGAACATACATATCAGGATAGGGACCATATGTATCAGAATTATGACATACTAGTGCATCTCAATAAATTAGAATATCATCAAAAATCAATGTAATATTGCCCAGTTTCAGAGCATTTCTGGGAGCCCTGAAACACGTTGACTAATAAATCATTATTATATTCACTCTTTCATGTTGAGTGGAAAAAAATACTTGAAATAGATCACTCTGTTTGTAATGACTCTATATATAGAGGGTGTTTTCACATCTAAGGTTGGTGTGCGTTTTGCTGAATTTGCGTTTCTAGACATTTTTACCACTAAAAACGCATAAAAACGCTAGCGGTTTTGGCCCCATTGATTTGAATGGAAACGCATGTAAAAACGCATGTAAAAACGCATGAGCGTTTTCAAAAACACAAAACGCATGCGTTTTTGCAACGCAGCACCTAACGTTTTCCCCGACGTTTTGGGCAAAGTTGGCAAAAACGCATGCGTTTTGTGTTTTTGAAAACGCTCATGCGTTTTTGCATGCGTTTTTACAGGTGTTTCCATTAAAATCAATGGCACCAAAAACTCTAGCGTTTTCATGCGCTTTTAGCGGTAAAAACACGTAGAAACGCAAATTAAGCAAAACGCACACCAAACTTAGGCTAGGGTCACACTTGCATGCATTTTTTAAGGTGCTTTTTACCAGCATGCGTTTTTGCATGCGTTTTTGCATTTTGGTGTGGGGCAGCCTTAAAAAACGTATGCAAAATGCATGCGGAAACGCATGGTACCATTTAGTGCCATTCAAAAACGCATGCGTTTCCGATAGGGCCCCATGTTAAAAAAACACATGCGTTTTTGAAAACACACCAAAAAATGCATCCTGCAGTATTTTTTGGTGCTGAGCCAAAAACACATCCAAAAAAACGCATGGCCCTTTAGACATTTTTGGCATTGGAACATGCATTTTTAACAGGGGGTTCCATGGATGCGTTTTTCCATGCGTTTTTCACAAAAGTCATGTGTGAAATCTGCATGGAAAATCTGCAAGTGTGACCCTAGCCTTAGATGTGAAACAGGTCAAAGTGTATAAATGTTTTTTTTTCACCTTTACTATAACACTATGAGCTCAGCCAGGGATGATTAGAATAAAGCTACAGGTACAGACAGTGATGATAGCTGGGGAGTATTAACAGCCTTACAGGTTCCTTTTAACTTTTTGATGATATTATAATTCATAGAGATGCACACTAGTATATACCAAGATAGAGACATATATACCAGTATGGAGACTTATATATCACAATTGGTACATGTATACCAAAATGGGGACATACAACCAGGATGAGGTCATATATAACAAAATAGGGACATATGTGCCAGAATGGGTCCATATATACCAGGATAGGGACTATGTATACCAGGATGTAGACCTTATATACCAGGATAAGCACTATATACCGTATACCAGGATGGGGGACCTATATGTGAGGATGCCTCAATATACACCATAGTGGGAGTGATGTATGCCAGGATGGGGAACATATATACCATGATGGGGAACATATATACCAGGAAGGTGACATAAACTGTATATCAAAATAGGGACCATATATACCAGGATGGGGGCCATATATGCCACGAGGAGGACCATATATACCAGAATGGGGGAAAATGACCGGAGGACACAAGGACCTTTACTTCATGGTTGATGGTGCAGACCGGGGCACTGGTAACAGATGGTAATGGAGATCTGGGCAGTCGGGAAGCAATTGGGGATCCACCTAGCCAGGTGGGTCCGGATGTCTTCCTTCTGTGTGGTGCTATTCAATCCTTGATGCCTAAAGCTATGCTGCGGCCCTCTTCCTGCATGTCTAGCCTTTGTCTGTATGGCAGGGAGCTCGAGCCTATTACAGGTGTCGCTCCTCAGTGGCAACTCTGGTATGCTGCTGTGCCGTTGGGTGTTTAGTCTGGCCAGGGGACTTGCAATCCCCTGCCCTCGGGATTTAGTTGCCGGGACATCAGTACCTGAACAACCACGGACTCTGGCGTCCAGTTTCTAGCACTTTCCTCCGGGGCGAGCTTGGTCACCGCTCCACTCCCTAGGTTTTCCTCAACCTCCTCTCTTCTTCCCTTTCGCTAGCTTTACATTTTCCTGGGTCAAGCTCCAACCTGGTCCAGTCCCCAGGACGTCTGTCTCTCTACTTTCTCTCCTGATGTTCTGTCTAACCCCGCCTTTGGGCCAGAATTTATAGGGAAGCTCCCTTAATCTGGGTTAAGAGCTCCCCCTTCTGGTCTGGAGTCAGGACAAGTGTTGGATGCTGGTGTTATCTGACAAGGGGACCACTTCTTGCTTCCAGAAATGACATTACCCCTTGTGAGGGAGGCAATGCCACTGTGGCAACCGGACGTATAGGATGCCACAGATTGTATCATTGGATGGGGACATACATACCAAGATGAGGACATATATAACAGGATAGGGACATAAACACCCTTATAGGTGACATATATACCAGGATGAAGGACATATATACCAGGAAGGGGACCATGTATACACGGATGGGGGACCTATATATCATGATGGGGACATATTTACGAGGATGAGGACCATCTATACCAGTATGAAAGACCTATATGCCAGGATGGGGACATATGTACCAGGTGGAGGACCATATATACCAGGATGAGGAACATATATACAAGGATGAGGGACATATAAACCAGGATGGAAACCTATATTCCAGGATGGGGGATCTATATACCACAATGGGGATCATATATACTAAGATGAATACATAATGAAAGGGGGGGAGGCAATTCATGAATCTTTATAGGATTTAAAACGCTACATCAGACCAATGTTTGTGTCAGGTGAGGGGGGCGCAGGATTACATTTTTCACCAGGGCACATGAACTCTAGTTATGCCACTGAATAAACATGTTACTTCTTTTAATAAATGTATTTAGTTATGTCATATATGTTATTGAAAAACCAGAATTTTAGCTGTCTTTGTAAAGAAAAAAAAAATGTGTGGGAAATTTCCAGGCCAGTTGTATTAAACACACATGGCATTGTTACTGTGTCCTTGAGAGAAAATATGAGCGAAAAATGAAAGTTACATTACTTTCATTCAGCAATGCTCCAGATATTGTGCCTGCTGCAGCTCTCTGGGGATCCTTTGGAAATGAGAAACCAGGCTAAAGGATGAAAGCAGTGACTTTCTATGAAACTTTATGTTACCTTGGGAAACATGAGAGTTACTCACTGCATAAAATACTAAGAATCTCAAGGAGAAAATAGAAAAGATGGCAACACATGTATAATGATCATAATAGAATAGTGACAATTCTGAATCACTGTAAGGGAATAACCAGAGAAAAATATTGAATGCTACTATGCTAAACAAGCAATTCAGTGACATCTAATCTCAATACACAAAGGTGAATTGCAGAGGTAAGCTATACGAAGAACTCAACCTCAGTACCACTTATGAAAAGCAAAAGGCATGAAAATTACTCAATTAAACTTGCTAAAACAGCATAAGATGCAATGAATTAATGATGAGCGAATATACTCGACACTGTTTGTTACTCACACAAATAGTACGGTATTCGAGATACTCATTAATCGATGAGAATTTCGGTCCTTGCATTGTGAGATTTGAGTGACCCGCCCCGCATGTTTGGCACATGATTTAGCAGCTACTTAACATGTGGGGATTGCTTGTCAATCGCATTAATGCTAAAGCCATCTTTTGTACAGCCATTATTGTGATTGGCAGGCTGCATCGCGTCATAGGGTCCATAAAAGACCTCTCAATACCATCTTGGGCACACTGTATCCAGAGATAATGTAGGGAGAGTTGCTTTTGGGGTAGAGACGGCGTGTAAATGCAATCCTGTATCTGCTGCAAGATTAAATAAACAGCCTATTTTAGGGCTAAATCACAATACCGCCCATAGCCATGCATTATGTAGGGAAAGCTTGTGAAGCAGGGCCAAAGACAGGCATTAAGGCACGGTTACTACCGATACAGAACCCTGCAGCAATATTAAATAAACAGTCCTTTTTCAGTGCTAAATCACGATACCGCTGCTAGCTGTTCATAGTGCAGGGAGAGTTTGTGGATTGGAGCTACAGAGTGTAGCATTTAGGCTTGGTTGATTGCGGTACATAATCGTTACCTGCTGCTACAAAATTTAACAAACAGCTGTTTAAAATCGGTAATTCACAATACCGCTGCTAGCTGTTCTTGTTAGGGCGGTTTCACAACATGATCCTTTTGGATCTGGGGCTGTCCGGTGTGAACCGGACAGCCTCAGATCCGATTTTTGCAATATTATATCCCTATGGCACCAGATGGGGCCAGATGGCAGCTATCCTGCCATCTGTTTTGCTGTCTGGCTGGATCCGGGGGATTCCGTTTTTTGCAACGGACAGAAAACTGCAGCTTGCAGCATCTTTTGTGTCTGCGGCAAAATTCGGACAAAATCGGATCCTCCCGGATCCGGCGCCCCATAACATGGGAGTCTATGGGCGCCGGATCCGACATAAAATCGGACCGATTCCCGGATGCCGGGTGCTGAAAGAGCAGCAGCTGCTAAAAGCAGCCGCCGCTGAATTTCAGCATCTGGAGAGCTCCTTGCAGCCACTATGCTTAAATTTCAGCACTTGAACAGCGGCAGCCATTGATTCCGGCAGAAAACAGGATCGGAGGGCATATTTGCCCTCCGGTTCTGTTGTGTCCGGGGCTGTCAGGTTTTGTCCAGTGCTTCCTGCAAAACACCGGACAGAATCTGACAGCTGACAATTGTGGTGTGAAGCCAACCTTAAGGGTATTTCACACATTACAACATCGCTAGCGATGTCGCTGAAACGTCACAGGTTTTGTGACGTAACAGCGACCTCTCCAGTGATGTTGTAGCATGTGACACGCACCAGCGACCTGGCCCCTGCTGTGATGTCGCTGATTCCAGCACGTCGTTCAGGACCATTTTTTGGTCCTTGGTTTCCCGCTGGTCAGCATGCATCGCTGCGTGTGACAGCGAGAGACCAACGATCAGCGACCTCCCCAGGCTGGTGACCATGGTAAACAATGGGCCTCTAAGCAGCGCGAAGTGCCTAGTTACCTAATGTTCTTCTCCGCTTCCAGGCTGGTATCCAAGGTACACAGCGGGTTACTAGGGACAGCGATGTGCTTAGATACCCGCTGTGTACCGTGGATACCAGCCTGGAAGCAGAGAAGGCTGGTAACCAAGGTATACATCGGGTAACTAGGTGCTGCGCACTGCCTAGATACCCGTTGTTTACCATGGTTACCAGCCTTCTCCCGCTTACCACATTCTGTCTGAAGACAGGAGCGGGAGCTCAACATCGTGGAAAGAATAGTTTATATTCTTTCCACGATGTCGCTGGTCCACTGGTTGCTGGGGAGTCTGCCTGTTTGACATCTCACTAGTGACTTTATAGAGACTTTCCAGCGATCTCGGCCGGGTCGGATCACTGGTGGGATCGCTGGAAAGTCTCAGTGTCTAAAGGGGCCCTTAGAGTGTGTTAAATGTGGTACACAATCAATACCTGCTGCTACAATATCTTACAAATAGGCCTTTTAAAGGGGTAGTTCACAATTCTGCTGCTATCAGTCCTTGTTAGCGCTTGTAAAATTCTGTAGGAGGGAGAGAGATTGTTTTTCTGCCATTTAGGCAAGGTTGATTGAGGTACATTACAAGTTGCTTGTATCTCCTGATGAAGTGAGGAGTACCTCACGAAACGCATTGAGATTTTACAAATAAAGATTCTTGGATCAAGGTTTGAAGTCCGATTAATACCCGGGGCAGCGCATGTGGAAACTCCTTTTCTCTTTTTTTACACACATTGGATCCTTTAGGAGGTGCAGCAGCCTGGCTCTTTGTGATCAATAGGTGTTGTGAACTGGCACAACCTTCAAAGGTGAGTGTATCACACACCGAGCTATATCCTTCACTACACAGATAAGACCCTATGTGCACCATTTCTCCCTCTTTCACAGTGTATTCCTATACATTACAAGTTGCAAGATAAAACAAACAGTTCCTTAAAGAGATCATTTCAATACATTCTATTCTATGGTAATAGTTTGTTTAGCTGTGTATGAAATTAAAAATGTGCAAGTCATGCGTTAGGGGATGGGGGAGTGGATGTGATGCTGACAGTGTTGCACGACATTACCATGGCCCGGCCGTTTGACAGAGCAAACTACCCCTGCTTTTAGAGCATCCGAAACCTCATCTCACTCTGACTTTCAGTCCCAATTTGTAGATGATCATGATTTACTACAGTTGAAGCCAGAACAGTGCAGCAGGTTGTGGGTAGGATTGCAGATAATGCCTCCAGTCTGTTTGCCAGTACCACCATGTTTTCCACTTGATCCAGCCTCACTGGACAAGAGACTGGACCACATAATCGTCACTTTGATCCTCCTTCCGACAACCATAAGGAGCCCCAGAAAACAAGTGACCCCACACTTGAACACTCTGAGGAGCTTTCCACCTTGCCTTTAATGGCTTCTTCCGGCCTCTCACTCTGCACGTTTCAAAAGGAACATGAGGAGGTCATGCACAGTGATGCCAAAATATTGGAACAGCCCTGGTAAGAAGGCGACTTCAGTGGGGAATTACAATTACTGTCTCAGGAGATGGATAATAATGTTGATACAGAGTTGCCATCAGGTCAACTTAAGATCGCAACTCAGGAGGAGGACCAGACTGAAGAAGTGGAAGACGAGGTGGTAGATAATGAAGCCGCTCATCCAACCTGGCATGCATAGCTAATACAGCAATGCAGAGGGGGTAGGGATCCATAGCACCACAACAGGCTGTGGCATGATCAGAGGAAGAAGGAGGTCAGCTGTGCCCTGGAGCACCCTATGTGGGCAGATCAGAGGCCAAGGGTTCAGTGTTCCCCAGTCTGCCAACTTTTTACGGAAAGTCATGAAGACAAAAGGACAGTTATTTGAAGCATCTTCAAAACCAAGCAGAGAAGATCACCTGTACTTAGACAAATGCAGTTACTGGGAATGTTCATTTAACTACAGACATTTGAACAAGTGGTTGTGCAATGGGAGGCTACAGTTTCCTGACGGCACACTGGGTGAACCTGGTGGAAGCTGGGATAGAGTTGGACCATGGGATACCTGACTTTCTATCAATGCCTAGAATAACGGGTCCAAGTTCCATCAGGATTTTATCAAGTAGTAAGGCTTCAAGGCACTAAGTGGAAATATCATCCGTCATGCTCCGGGCGGATTGTCCTATAGGCAGGTTCTTCCCCTGGTGGTGCTAATCCACAGCACGAGCAATGATAGATATATAAAGAAAGAGGCAGCACTCACCAGTATTGTGCAGCAGTGGTCTCTTTAATCCAGCGTGTTTAAAGAGGACCTGTCACCAAAGCAGGCATGGTGATCTAATTACAGCACTGGATACAGCATGTCTGCAGCATGCAGGCAAGGGGTCCATAAGCACTTGAGCAGCCCTGTACCCCGAGATAATACACTTAGAAAACTTACACACTACAGCCACTAAGGAGGTGGCTAGGGGCTGCAGCCAAGGGCAGATTCACACCCCCTGCATGTGTAATCTGCCCACCGCTGCCCCTGAGGGGCGGGGATACACGGGAGAAAAAAAAAAAACTGTGTTTAAATGCTGGAGACAGTGAGAGAATGATTGGCAGCGGTGGGCAGATTACACATGCAGGGGGTGTAAATCTGCCCTTGGCTGCAGCCTCTAGCCACCTCCTTAGTGGCTGTAGCATGTAAGTTTTCTAACTGTATTATCTTGGGGTACAGGGCTGCTCAAGTGCTTATGGACCCCTTGCCTGCATGCTGCAGACATGCTGTATCCAGTGCTGTAATTACATCACCATGCCTGCTTTGGTGACAGGTCCTCTTTAAGGATTCATGACAGTGTGCAGGGAGGTGACCACGGAGGGCGGACGACGACGCCGTTTCGCAAAAAATTGCTTCTACGGGTCCGGTGTCCCGATGTACCGAACCCATAGAAGCAATTTTTTGCGAAACGGTGTCGTCGTCTGCCCTCCGTGGTCACCTCCCTGTACCCTGTCATGAATCCTTAAACACGCTGGATTAAAGAGACGGCTGCTGCACAATACTGGTGAGTGCTGCCTCTTTCTTTACATATCTTCCATCAGGATTTTACTTTTCTCATATGCCTGTTCCTGCATCCCCTCCTCCTCCTGATCCTCATCTTTGGCTGAATTACCCTCCATGTCAGTCCCAAGATGGAAGCACTGCCCCACTGCCTCATTGAAGCCACCACATGCTGTACTGAAACTCATCTCTTTAGGTGATAAACCCTATACTGCAGCAGAGCTGTTGAAACATTTAAGATCAGACTGATCTGTGGCTCTCGCTGCTAAACCTACAACCAGGACTGATTATGTGCAATAATGGGTAAAACTCTGTAACGACTCTGAAGCTTGGCACAATGGTATATGTGTCATGACTGGCCTATGTGCTTGACTTAGTTGTACAGAGTTTTCTGAAAACATAACCACCTTGCCAGAGCTACCTGTCAAGGTTCGCTGCATCAGAGCCCATTTCAGAAAATCACTTACTGCTGTCGCTTGTCTGGCAGTGGTGCAGTAGTGCTTTCAATTGCAACTTCACTAAATGCTTTGTGACCTGCCCACATGCTGGAACTCAACATAACATATGTTCGCAAGACTTTGTGAGCAGCAGAGGGCAGTAGTTAATTACCATCTCCAACAGCATGTTGGACTTCCTACCATTCTAAACACATAACAACTGCGATTGGGCATGAATGTCTGACATCTGTGAGGTTTTCCAAAAATTTAAGGACTCAAACAAGATGGTCAGTGGTGATGATGCCATAATCAGTGTAACCATCCTACTGCTGTCTCTATTGAAATGCTTGCTGCTCACTCTCAAATAGGAAACTTTGCATGCCAAGCAGGTGGCTATTAAACAAAAACATACACTCGGTGATATCACTGAGCCCAGCCTCATCCCATCTTCTTAGCCCAGATTGGATGATAATGAGGAAGATGCTGAGGAGAAGGACCATGGGTTGCTTGTCTGTGCTACAGAGGAGACTACAAACTTCAGCTTCTTGTCTTTTCGGCCTGGATGAGGAGGAGCAGGAGGAGAGAGGCAGGAGAAGGAGAGGATGTATAGTCTTCATCCTGGCAGGGACACTGAAATGTTTCCTGTTGGTAGTCTGGCAAACATGGCAGAGTTCATGTCCTACTGCCATTCCCAAGACCCTTGCTTGATACTCATTTTGGCCATCAACATATGCTGCTTGTGCACCTTTCTCGACCAACAGTACAAGGAGACATTTCAATTTTTCCTTCTGGTGTCAGAAAGGGCTAAGAAATTGCAACAATTCCAGTACACCATTGTTGAAAAGTTGCTCAAACAATTCCCCTCAGACAATGCTGGAGGCAGAGCTACCACTTCTTTTAACAAACAAGGATTAGAGAGGATGGACAAGTAGACATGCACACCAGGTGCAACATAGGTAGGGGCGCATTGTCCAAGACCTGGGCCATTTTTATGAAAACATCTCAGAAACAAGGGCCGGCTATATGGGGTACTCTGACAAGGAGAGAGAAGCTGACCAAAATGGTCAAGGAGTACCTAGGCAACTGCACCAGCATCCACCATGATTCCTCATATGACTATTGGGTATCCAAGCCCGAACTCTGCATGAATGCCTTGGAGATGCTGGCTCGCCCTGCCGCTAGCATGTTTCCTGACTGGGGTTTAGTGCCGCTCTGTAATATTTCCCGTAACTTACATAATTAACTCCAAACATCTCTTCTATCATTGGATTATATCCTCTCATTTCAATCAGCGGAGACCTAATCAACTAAAGTTTGTCTTTTGATTAGATATCTCCTGATTAGCTCATCCTTGTGTGTATAAGGATGCAGTGGTAAAAGAAACATAATGTCCCTGTCCACATACACTTTATTCTTTTGCTTTTGAGGTAAAATTGACTTCCATACCTTTCACTAGGGCACTACAGACCTTGATATAGGTTCTTGCTTTGACTAACTTTTCTACAAAGAAAAAAATAGATTGGTTATTTATTAAATAAAAAATGGAATGACAGGCGTAAAAGTTAAGCTGAACCGGCACACAGACAGGCTGATGCTTTGACTAAGTTACTTGCAAGAAGAAGAAAATTGATTAAGTGGCTTCTAAGCAAATTTTTCTTGCCAGACCTTCCAATAGTACGCTATTGGTCTTCATAGCAGCTGCTTTCTGTAACTTCTTCTTACATAGGACCGAATTTAATTTCTCACTTCTAAGCTACATTTTCCTGAGGCCAGTTTCAAACATGCCAGACAACACTGAATGGCTTGGAAAGGTGTGGATAAGGCTAGGGCCACACTTGTGTCATGCATCTGCTAACTGGATCCAGTTTTGTCATGGTGAAATGTTGAAAAACGCATGTGTTAATGCACCCAGAGGCTCCAATGCAAAAAATGCATTGCAAAAGTGAAATGTGTTTAACGCATTGCGTTTTTCCCATATCTGTTAAAAATGTGGTCTGCATCGTTTTTTGATGCTTTTTCAAAAACGCATGCGTTTTTGATAACATGGGAGTCTATATAAAAAGCATCCATTAACACATACTACATATGAATGCTTATGTTAACGGATGCATTTTTGTTTTCTGCATGCATGATATGCAAATCAAGTGATGTCAGAGGTCATGTGATGTTCCATGTGATGATCAGTTTCTGGCAAATCAGGTAGTCACATTTTGCACCCTGATTAGACTCCCACAGTTTCTTCTTGGTGACCACCAAGGTATGTACACGAGAAGCGTTGTTTGGATGCATGTTCAACACGCTCTACATGCACAGTGTACATGTAAACTTAATGTTTCTTTGTGTGTTACACAGATGTCTGATACTGAGCTGTCCCTTGCTCAGACCCTCACCTCCCACACCAGCAGCTCAGCTGACTCCGTGAGTGTTTTATTGTCACACACCAACATGTAACATACCTGGTTTGTGGCCAAATACTCATGTCTCTTGCATATGTACAAATTCAAACCATACACATTCGGTCAGATAACAGTGTTCCTAGTTCACCTTTGTTGCTTATTTGCAAAATCTGTGCAGTCACTTGTTCAAGTGGCTCACATGAGACCTCTTTTTGTGTGTGTTAATTGTGCCACATGGTGCATTATTCATCAAGTACCCATTGTCACATATCACTTCGCCTATACTCGTGCTACATGTTGTGTAATAGCATGGCCATGATCTTTCTCACATGTGTCACTACCCATAAAGGCAATGAGTGTTGCATGGTGCACGTGTGTATCCATATGTGCGGCATATTGTTGCCTTATGTATTCTTTACTGTTTTGTATGGTGGAATCTTACATTTTACAGTATCATACCACATGAAACATACATCACATATGTGAAAATTATTGCAATGTTAAACAACTATATTATACAAATGTAGCACTGTGTGAGTACTTCTTGCCTGTAAAAATATCACCGAATAGGACATAAGATTCAGAAAAAATAAATCACCAAACATTAGCCATGTTAAATATCCATTGCACCTAGCAGGAGACTGCCAGCTCTGCACCACATACCTGCATAACAAATGACAGACGCCCCCCAGAGGACTCAGCCACAAACTGCAAGGGATAAAAAGGCACAATAAACACTAAAGATGAAGATGTAAGGTGTTAGTGGATATTTTGGCCAAAATACGTAAGCTCGTAACCTACGCCAAGGGCCCTCACACATACGAGTCCTAACCATATGTTTCCTAGCCATATGTTTGTTTTACAAAAAAATCACCGAATAGGACATAAAATTCAGAAAAAAACTCACCAAAAATTAGCCATCTTAAATATCCATTGCACCTAGCAGGAGGCTGCCAGCTCCACTGAGAAACAATACAAGTGTCTGAATACCGGTGCTCAATCTCCTGCAACCTAAGCAATGGGGGCGGTTGTAGCTAACAGGGAGGTGATTGGTGCTATATGTAGAAACAAGGTTATCATTGGGCATCTGTCACACTGGTATATATGATGCATAGTGGCAGACTGCAGGCCATTGGTCACGCCCATGCTATTAGATCAGGTGGGCTGCTCCGCACCACATAACTGCATTAAAAATGACAGACTCCCCACCAGAAGACTCAGCCACAAACTGCAAGAGATAAAAAGGTGCAATAAACACTAAAGATGAAGATGTGAGGTGTTAGTGGATATTTTGGCCAAAATATTGTTGCCTCTCAGTGGAGCTTGCAGCCTCCTGCTGGGTGCAATGGATATTTAACATGGCTAATTTTTGGTGATTTTTTTACTTCCTGTCTGTACCATTGTCGTGTTGCACTTAAAAAGGTCATCATGCATCCCATTGCTATAGTCAATATATATATATATTTTTTTTCCCCAGGACAACAGCCTTTCCTGCTCATCATCGGATTCCGATGACAGCCGAGTAAGTTGCATGTAGCCGATTAGTGACAACATCAAGTCCTCAATATGTGTGTAATGTTTCACATCAAATAAGGGCCACATATCCGCATCATGGCTACTTTAATCCAAAACAAATTCCCTCACTCTCAGACAAATAGATCATGGCCCAGTGTGGCATGTTGTTTCTTGTGTATGCCGCCATGTAGTGCACTATGTACATGTTTTATGGCCAAATTATCTTGATTGCCAAATAAACATTCGCAGCTTGTGGAGCAGTCCTATACATGTTAATGTAAACATCAATCTGCGATGTAAGCTTCACTGTGGCCCAGCCTGTACAGTCACCAGGTATACCCTTTGTAGACAA
This sequence comes from Allobates femoralis, assembly GCA_033576535.1. Classification (NCBI taxonomy): domain Eukaryota; kingdom Metazoa; phylum Chordata; class Amphibia; order Anura; family Aromobatidae; genus Allobates; species Allobates femoralis. The sequence continues at coordinate 151,093,795 of JARQOC010000003.1, forward strand.
CTACCAACACTATTCCGTAGCTGAAGTGCTGTATTTCAAACAACATCAGCAACATGTGTGGCCAACATGCTTCGTGACTCCTACTCCTGTGACATTGTTTTGATTATTGTGCGGTACTGATTTTGAATGTATCACTAGCACAAAGCCTTCTTTCATGTGTTCATATTGATGATAGTATGTAAGATGTGCGCTCATTCATGTGTCTTAACAGACAACGCATAGGCTGATGTCACCATGGGATGTGGGATATTTGTTAGCTAGTAGCCTTGTTGGCCTTCATGTACATAACAACAGTATTATGTATCCACAATGTTCATGTGTCCCCCTTCTCTTAAACCTGGCAGGGAAGACACCACAAGAAGTCACAGCAGCGCTGTCCATAGATCTTACTGTATAAGCCTTCAGGACCTCGGACAGCGCACATACTATACCTACAATAGCTATAGTATGCGCGCTGCTATCAGAGGAGCTGGCGGCTTCATTCATAAAAATGTACAGAAGCCAACAGGAGCCGGCTATTGTACATCTGCAATAACATCATTACATGCCCACCTGAGTGGGTGGTATGTCTCCAGGGGGGGGTGGGCACCCCCTAGAGACATTATAGACACATTTATTAATAAACTTTCATCTTTTAAAACACTGAGAACAGTTTGCTCATCCCTGCAGCAGCAGGGATGAGCAAACTATCTGGTAACCGGAATGCTCCGGATTACACATCCAGAGCAATCTGGTTACCGGATTGTGGCTTCAGCAATCTGGTTAAGGGATTGAAGCCAATTTCGTTCACCGCATCCGGATCTGGATGCGGTGAACGCAATTCTCTTTTTAAGTGTGAACCTAGTCTATGGCAAATGCATCCGTTAACGCATGGTACATACAGTGTTGGCCAAAAGTATTGACACCCCTGCAATTCTGTCAGATAATACTCAGTTTCTTCCTGAAAATGATTGCAATCACAAACACTGTACATGTACAATGCGTTAACACATGCGTCAAAAATACATGCACGTGTCATGTGAATGTCAGGGAACAAAACCCATCCTTTTAGCGCATCCTTTTATCGGATGCCACAGCCCAAGTGTGACCCTAACCTAATATCAATGTTATCTTCACATGGCTTGCATATTATGGAAAGTGTATACCTGGTCATAAAGGAAAGAATTCTCTTTAATTTCACTAAAGCAATGGAAGGTGAAAACCAGAAAGCAAGGCACGATAGATGAAAAATATCACAGAGCATTAAATCAGGGGCGGAACTACACTGGTGCAGCCGGTGCAGCTGCACCAGGGCCCCGACCGGTTAGGGGGCCCCTTCAAGCCTGGAGGGGGCCCCCAGCCGACCCCCACAAGCCGCCGTTACCAGTCGGGAGAGCGCGGCTCTCAGCGCGGCTCTCCCAGCCGACCCCCACAAGCCGCCGTCACCAGGCGGGAGAGCGCGGCTCTCCCAGCAGGACCAGGCGGGAGAGCGCGGCTCTCCCAGAAGCAGCGGTAAGAGAGCTCTCTCCAAGCACCAGCACCCCCCCCCCGTCCACACCTGCACCAGGGCCCCCGGGGGTGATGGTCCGCCCCTGCATTAAATAATACCAGGATAAACCAGATTGTAAATGCCAAATATCGCAAATTACAAAACAAAACAGAGGTATTTCCTGGAGAAATAACCAATTTCCTAGACCAAAAGTATCAGGATAAAGAAAGAGCCTCAAACATAAAGCATAGGGCTGGATCAATAGACTGTAAAGTTTTAGCAGTTGTCATTCAATAGATTGAGAGAGTGTACTGCTAGAAATGTGTAATAGAGGTTTAGTGAAGGTATGATTTTGGAGACAGCAAATATAGCATTTATTAAAATAATGACAAAGGCTAGGGTCACATTCCCGTTTTTTTTACAAAATCCTGATCCGGTTTTGAGCTTTCAAAAAGCTCAAAACCGGACCAGGAAACGCTCCTCATAGGAGCCTATGCAAAACACCGGATGGCTTCACAAGCCATCCGGTGGCCGTATCCGGCACTGCGGCCTGCGTTAAAAATCATGCAGGCAGCAGTTTTCGCAGCGTTTCCCTGGACCGCACTGCAGTAACCGGATGGCTCAGGATGTGTAATCCTGAGCCATCCGGTAACTGCATAGTTTGCGTATCCCGGCTATTGCCGGGATAAGCAAACTGTACTATAACTAGTAAAGTGTTCAATTTACAAAGTAAAGTAATGTTTGAGTTCTCTAGGTGGGGCTTAGACCCCCCTAGAGAACGGCCGGCCACTCCGGTGGGCTTCTAGTACACTTGCCCCCAAGTGCAAGTCCCCACACCTCCAGCCCCCCGAATTACTATACAGGGGTGCCTGCACCCCTCTTGTATAGTTATTCCTGTATGGGGGGAAAAAGAATTATTAAAGTTTTGTTAGTAGCTCATATTTACGTGTCTTCTTCGGCAGTCTTGTGTAAAATCCATGGGCGGGGCTGTTTGCGGCAGCCTCCGCCCCCTCATTCCTTATGGCCGCCCCCTCAGTGCCTCATCCATTGATGTGAGGGCGGCCGCGTCATGAAAGGGGCGGGGCGCATGGTGTGACGCGGTTCGGTTTTTTGTCAAAAAATGTGTGTGCCCGCCATTGCGTTCACCGCATCCGGATCCGGATGCGGTGAATGCAATTCATGTTTGAAATGTGACCCCAGCCAAAGAGTTGCAAGATTATATGAATCTTGATTACAGCCACTTATAGACCGGTTTCCCTGATCAATGTGATCCTGAAGTATAGAATAAAAAAAAAATGTATTATGTAGGGGAAAAAATGGCACAAGTGACATAGTTATTTTTACACATGATTTTGAAGGACAGATACAAATAATGTTTATTAGGTGAGAGTTAATGGCCTCAGGATATAAGATAAATGACATCAAGTTTTGATTTTGGAGAGAAACACAGATCTGAGTTACAATCAAGAATGTGAACTGAACAACAGAAAAAAGGACTTTAATATCTTGGCATCCACCTGAACTGGAATGTAATGAAAATGTTAAATGTGACTTGCATTCCAGTTATGTGGAAAGGGAATTAATTAGAGATGGGTAGATCTGGTAACACTCAAATTCTTTATAATGTGGATACTTTCCTAAGAAATTCAAAGTTATTATTAAAAGTTAAATTAAATGTATCTTATTATAATAATAAATAATAACTGCAATATGAAAAAATATATATTCTCTGTCATGCCATCCATAGCTTGGTAGCAGGGTGCCACAGACACAAAGGGCAAGTTTTCACAGTCTCTCTGTATCTACACCTCCACCCAGTTGGTTCCTGTGAAGGCTAGAACTCCAACTGCACAGTGCCTAATACCTGCACAGATAGGAGTAACACTAACTGCAGGACTAGTAGATGACTGTTTGGGCCTTGCTACCTGTTAGGTTGTTGAGAGGGAAGAGATTGCTAAGCACAAGAACTGCAGTAGGGCAAGCATACAGAGGCAGGTAAAAAAACATGACAGAGTGAAAGCAGGGATAGAGTACACCTGATCTATCCCTCCAGCTAGGAAAACCCAAGGCTAATCCCTGTCCCCACTATTATCCCTGAAGGTGACATGTCTGAGTCTCATACCTTACTAGGCTCCTGGATTACAATTTATCTAGATGTCCCCTATTTTCCCTAAGAGAGTGCAGTGACTGGAGAGCAGGAAAGCACACAGAGAGCCCAGTCAAGGCAGCAATGACGCCACAGCTGAACAACAGTAAGCTTCACAACATTTAAGTATGCATGTTCTATCACTGGCATGGCATGAGGTCAGAGGAAGGTAGATATAGTGAAAGGGGAGGGTAATTACAGACTGCATACAGTTGAAGACTAAGAGAATATTTCAAGTAGCAGTCAAAAGCTCCTCAACCCCTTCAGCAAAGCAGAGCAAGCACATAGGTAAAATGATCAAGTGAGCACTGCAGAAAGCCTGCAATAAATCAAGCGTTGAGACCTTCTGACCTCAGGTCACCCAGAGGTGAAAACAGAACAGGGCACACTCATAACATTCTTACCTTTGATACACCCCACCCTACTGCCTCTAGACTTCTATCACTGACCACCTCCTTTGGGCTTTTCAATGGTCCTCCTCTCCCACTCATAAGGATGGCCATACACGACCTCATATTCACCCACCTCTGCTCTCTCACCGGCCTCTCAAACTATGCCCTCTCACTATCCGACCACAACCTGTTGACTTTGTCCTCTGTCTCCCCTCCTACCACCCTCCCCCCTCTCCGGAAACTCTCTCATCCCCCCGGAAACCTTAAACTTATTAACTACCTCTCATTCTCTGAGACCCTTCTCCTTCTCTCAGACCTAGCCTCCTCACCTGATGCTTCCACCCTCTAAAACACCACAATAACTACAGCTCTTGGCCTCATGGCCCCCCTCACTTACAAGAAAACCCGCACACACAGGCAACCCTGGCTCACCACCCTCACTGAAAAGTTGCGTCAAGTGTTCAGGGCGGCCGAGCGGATATGGAAGAAATTCCACTCCGCGGCACACTTCAACATGTATAAACAGTCCTTCTCTACCTTCAAGTCTGCACTCGCTGAATAAACAAGCATACTTCTCTTCTCTAATAACCGCCCTGTCCCACAACCCCAAACAGCTATTCAACACTTTCAATTCCCTACTTCATCTCCACCTCCCTCTCCCCTCATCTCTGCCGATGACTTCACCTCGTTCTTCAAACAGAAGTTAGACAAAATCAGAGAAAGCTTTCACCCACTGTCCCCCCCGGCCTCCCCCTTCACCGCTCAGCCCTCCTCATCCAAAGGAAGTTTTTCCACCATGACAGAGGATCAGCTCTCCTCCCTTCTATCATTGTATGATAGCTTCTCACCACCTGTGTCCTTGACTCACTCCCCTCCCACCTCATCCCGAACCTCACCACTGTCCTCATTTCTTCCCTAACCCACCTCTTCAACCTATCACTCACTAACGCTGTCTTCCAATCATCCTTCAAACATGCCTTGATCACACCTATCCTCAAAAATCCTCCCTCAATCCAGCTTCTGTTTCCAACTATTGCCCCATATCTCTTCTTCCTTTTGCCTCAAAACTGCTTGAACAACACGTCCACTCTGAGCTGTCCTCCCACCTCTCCTCCTGCTCCCTCTTTGACCACCTATAATCTGGCTTCCGTCCCCATCACTCCACTGAAACAGCCCTAACCAAAGTCACCTCTGACCTACTGACCACCAAAAGCAAGCGCCACTATTCTGCCCTCTTCCTTCTCGACCTATCCGCTGCCTTCAACACCGTTGACCACTTGCTCTTACTCCAGATTCTGGAATCCCTCGGCATCACTGACCTCGCCCTCTCCTGGATTTCCTCTTATATGACTGACCGGACATTCACTGTCACACACTCCCATACCTCCTCTTCACCCTACCCCCTATCTGTCAGCATCCCCCAAGGCTCGGTTCTGGGGCCCCTTCTTTTCTCCATTTACACCCCCGGCCTGGGACAACTCATTGAATCCCACGGCCTCCACTACCATCTCTATGCTGACGACACCCAGATATACCTATCTGGACTTGACATCACGTCCCTATTATCCAAAATCCCACAATGCCTGTCTGCCATCTATTCCTTCTTCTCTGCTCGATTCCTCAAACTGAATATGGACAAAACCGAACTCATCATCTTCCCCCCACATCGCTTTCCCCTTCTACCGGGCATGTCCATCAAAGTCAATGACTGCTCCCACGCCAAGTGTCTCAGAGTTATCCTCGACTCCTCCCTCTCCTTCAAACCCTATGTCCAAGCCCTCGCCACCTCCTGCCACCTCCAGCTTAAAAACATTTCCCGGATCCGCTCTTTCCTTGATCATGACACAGCTAAGACACTTGTCCATGCTCTCATCATTGACTACTGCAACCCCCTGTTAACCAGCCTCCCTGCTACCTCCCTCGCACCTCTCCCAACTATCCTGAACTCTGCTGCCTGACTCATTCACCTGTCTTCCCGCTACTCCTCGGTCTCTCCCCTCTGTCAAGCCTTCCATTGGCTCCCCACCTCTCAAAGATCCCTCTTCAAAATCCTAACCCTAACGGTACAAAGCCATCTATAACCCGTCCCCCCATACATCTGTGAGATGGTCTCCCATTACCTACCCTCACACAACTTGCGCTCCTCCCAAGAACTCCTCCTCTACTCCCCCTCATCTCCTCCTCTCACAACCACATACAGGATTTCTCCCGTGCATCTGCTATACTCTGGAACTCTCTACCCCAACACATCAGGCACTCGCCTACCCTGGGATCCTTCAAAAGACACCTGCAGACCCACCTCTTCAAGCAGGCCTACAATCTGCAATGAGACCCAGTCCACTGTCTCATGATTCAGCCCTACCCCCTTCTACTGTATCCCCACCTGCCCGCCGTAGACTGTGAGCCCTCGAGGACAGGGTTCCACTCCCTCCTGTTCCTGTTTGTACGGACTGCATGAATATATTGTAATTGTCCTTGTCTAACCCCCAATCATGTAAAGCGCCATGGGAATTAATGGGGTTATATAATTGAATAATAATAATAAAACCTTAGCACTTATTCTGACTCCATAACTAGACTGCATGCATGGGGTTCTTTGGAAATGGATATCTGTATTGAACCAGTACTTACACGAAGAACTTCAACAGAATGTGTTAACTCAACTGCAGAGACATGTATAAAGATTCCAGAAGAATTTTATTTCCCAACTGAATTTTTGTATTATGCAAAATAGTAACAGCAGTAAGTCCAATAACTGCAGCAGGTAAAAAGACAATTCTGTACCAGGGATATACAAAGATGAGGCATGAATGATTGCTGACAAACACTAACTACAAAATAAAGAAGGGGCTGCTTACAGGGAGAGACTTTAAAAAACGGACAAACCTTATTGTAGAGCAATATATTAACACCAATACAATGATAGTACAATACTGTATGGCTCCCAAGTCGTGGGACATATCACCACTAAGCTCATTGACCATTCTTCTCTAGTTATCTGGAGAGGATGTCAGCTCTGCAGTTTTATCAGGCTAGATGACAAGTGGGATTTAGGTCAAACTAGGAGCACAAAGCTGACAACTAATCTAAAAGTGGATTCAGCCTGAGGGCAGGTTGAAGATATTTCAAAATTTTATAAAGTTGACACCTCCAAGCTAATTTAATAGCAAGAAGTTCTTGGTCACCAATAAAGTTATTATTTTCTGTAGGAGAGAATTTTGTGGTTAAGAATCTATAGAGATGATTTCTTCATTCTAGATAAGTTTGAAAGAAAACAGCTACAACACCTAAGGAAAAGGTATGTATTTCAAGAAAAAAATCCATATTGAGGTCTGTATAGTAATGAACCAGACAAGGAGCAAAACTTAAGGAGACTGAAGGCATGCATATCAAGCAGGCCTATTTCAATAATTTACATCCATTTAGTAAGAACAGAAGGAGAACAAACCATTTGGGAATAGTTCTTGAACTGGTGGTAATTGGCTAGGGAGAGGATTTTAAGCGAATCTGTTAGGTCAAAAATCCATATGTAACTGATATAATTTTCTAATTCCTCTGGTCAAGCTCTTTCTATTCATGTTTTCCTTTATTTATACTTCCCTCATATCCCCTGTAAACTGCAAAAAAAGAGATTCATTCCATATGTCAATCATAGTGAGTGACCACTTATTTCTCTGCTGACCACTCCCCAAGGAATGAATATTCATGTAGTGACATCACTGCACTGAACACAATGCAAGCTTAGTAAACAAGTGCTCAAGTAAACACATAGAATCTCTCACAGACAGAATAGCTCAGAGCAACAGATGGAGGAGATCGCCTTATATGATAGCTAGGCTAGGTTTGTGCTTACAGTCTCTCCCTCCCTACCCCTTATCCTCAGAAGCATTACAGGAAAATGAAATGAAAGTGAGACACAGAACACAGGAGGAATAAGGAATAAGGCTAGGGTCACACATGGCAATCAGTTTTTTCCAATGGTTTTAATAACAAATCCAGGGGGGTTTTTGGCGTTTTTTTGTGCCTCCTGTGCAGCTATGGATTTTTTGGACTTTCCCATTTTTTGCCAAAAAATGCTAGCAAAAACGAATCGTTTTTTTAACTGCACCAAAAAATAGATCCGTTTCCCATAGAGCCCCATGTTAAAAAAAAGTATAATTTTTTTACTGCACCCAAAAACGTTGCTTGCAGCGTTTTTTTGGGTCCAGTAAAAAAACAAATAGCTTTGTTAACAATGCAGTCACACTTGATCCTAGGATCCGTTTTTATATAGGATCCAATTCAAGCTGCTTGTTCTCACCCACAAAGCTCTTCACAGGGCAGCACTTCCCTATCTCTCTACCCTCATCTCTGTCTATCACCCCACATGTTCTCTTCGCTCTGGAAGTGAGTATAGACTCACTTCTGCATTAATCCGAACCTCCCACTCCCGGCTCCAAGACTTCTCCTGAGCTGTACCAATTCTCTGGAATGCTCTACCCCAAGAAATTAGGTGTACCCACAACTTACAGTTGTGGCCAAAAGTATTGACACCCCTGCAATTCTGTCAGATAATACTGTTTGTTCCTGAAAATGATTGCAATCACAAATTCTTTGGTATTATTATCTTCATTTAATTTGTCTACAATGAAAAAACGCAAAAGAAAATGAAGCAAAAAGCAAAACATTGATCATTTCACACAAAACTCCAAAAATGAGCCAGACAAAAGTATTGGCACCCTCAGCCTAATATTTGGTTGCACAACCTTTAGCCAAAATAACTGCAATCAACCACTTCCGGTAATCATCAATGAGTTTCTTACAATGGATAATAGTCCAAATATATAAAGAAAGGAGGCACTCACCCATAAGTAAAGTTTGTCTCAGGTTTTTTTATTCAGCCTTCCGGCATTAAGCAGGGTGCAGGTTGCAGGGGAGGGGGTGGTGGAGGTGCAGACAACAGTGACTGTTTCGGATGTAATCACCCTTCAACTGGTCTTGGGTGATTACATCCGAAACAGTCACTGTTGTCTGCACCTCCACCACCCCCTCCCCTGCAACCTGCACCCTGCTTCATGCCAGAAGGCTGAATAAAAAAGCCTGAGACCAACTTTACATATGGGTGAGTGCCTCCTTTCTTTATATATTTGGACTATTATCTAGTGCTGACACAGGCGAGCACACCCATTGAATGACTGTCTGCTGCTACATTGGTACATCCAGTGCCCCGATTCATTCTTTGTTAAGTTTCTTACAATGCTCTGCTGGAATTTTAGGAGTCAAACAGGAATGGTATCCACGGTCCGCGCTGCTGCTCTTTACCAAAGGATTTCACAAGAGGGTATTACCATCACAAGGTCCTTTATTCATCAAAAACCTACGCGTTTCAGTGCTGTCCCAGCACCTTCCTCATGCCCTGAGGAAGGTGCTGGGACAGTACTGAAACGCGTAGGTTTTTGATGAATAAAGGACCTTATGATGGTAATACCCTCTTGTGAAATCCTTTGGTAAAGAGCAGCAGCGCGGACCGTGGATACCATTCCTGTTTGACTCCTGTTTTTCCCGCGGTTTTTGGCGTGACGGTGGAGGTTCTGCAGCAGCTGCCTTATGCTTTCAAACTGGTTGTGGGTCTCACAACCTTAAAAGGTGAGTGGATATCTATATAATCCACACTAAATCAAATAGTGTCCTTTTGATAAGGCACAATCTGCGCCTCTTGTATCTCCTCTCTTTTCTAGCTGCTGGAATTTTAGACCATTCTTCTTTGGCAAACTGCTCCAGGTCCCTGATATTTGAAGGGTGCCTTCTCCAAACTGCCATTTTTAGATCTCTCCACAGGTGTTCTATGGGATTCAGGTCTGGACTCATTGCTGGCCACCTTAGAAGTTTCCAGTGCTTTCTCTCAAAACATTTTCTAGTGCTTTTTGAAGTGTGTTTTGGGTCATTGTCCTGCTGGAAGACCCATGACCTCTGAGGGAGACCCAGCTTTCTCACACTGGGCCCTACATTATGCTGCAAAATTTGTTGGTAGTCTTCAGACTTCATAATGCAATGCACATGGTCAAGCAGTCCAGTGCCAGAGGCAGCAAAGCAACCCCAAAACATCAAGGAACCTCTGCCATGCTTGACTGTAGGGACCGTGTTCTTTTCTTTGAATGCCTCTTTTTTTTCTCCTGTAAACTCTATGTTGATGCCTACTCCTGCCGCTCTGTAAAATCGTTCAAACAATCTTCTCCACATAGCTGGAGCTTTGCCAAATTTAAGATCGTTAATGATATCCTTGCGTGTGACAACACACTAACGATGTCGGAAGGATCGCGGTCACGTGACATAGCTAACGATATCGTTCACCTATATCCTATCGTGTGAAGCGGCATAAGTGTCTTAATGTTTGCATTTTTTGCTTAACTGAAATATTTCTATCTTCTAATTGGTATAGCAGATTGCCACTTTTTTTAATACTGGCCTGCCCTGAGTCACCAGAGGGAAGGAAAGTGGGTGTAATGTAGGTTAATAAAGCCAAATGTCACATTATAATCGGGATCAATGCTTGGAGGAATGCATCGCCCTGTATTGGATTGTCCACATTTTCTTAATACCTTCCTTTATATATCTGAGCCATTTCAGTGACTCAGGTGTAGAAATCTTCTTTTGTTTTTCCCTTTTATATTATGCAATTGTCTTTACTCTATTGTATTGTTTTCCTTTTATCACCTAGTGTAATGTGGAGAAGCTTGTCAGTTCTATAAATATCTAGCTTAGTGAAAATTCAATTGAAAAGTTCCAAATTGAGAGGTAAAGCATAGTGATCTTTCATAGTGATCTTGTTTAAACTGATACATGGCTTAGGTGCAGTGCTGAAAACAAGATAAACTCCATTGAATGATCTGAGGTAGGGCTTGCCACGATGCCGGCATCTTTGCAGCAGGGAGACCAATGTCCAATATATACTCACCCCTACAGTGGTTCCACAGTTGGTACACAGGCCCTGGCATCTGCATCCTTCCTTTAGGTCCTGCATTGGCATTACAGGCCTTCTGCATATGCGCTAAGGATGGAAGTGCATTCACAGTCTATGGCTGAAAAGCACAAAGTATTTAAGGCATCTTTCCCCTTGAAAGGTGCCTGAACAACACTGTCTAATCCCTAGAAACTTGATGCTAGTACTCAGGTCCCCTGTACCTGTACCTTCTGCCTGTTTACCTGTTCCTGTACCCGCTAACCTGTATCGCGTCCTACTGCTTGATTCTTGCCATCACCTGTCTACTCCAGTCCTCACCAGCATACATCTGTGCTGCAATACCAGTCTGCATCTGTCATGCCAAACCATTCTGCACCTGCTGTACCTGCCTTCACCTGCTGTGCAGCATCAACCAAGGTTTAGCAAATATTACCAGAGTACTAGACAGGGTTAGAACAAGAATGTGCTCAAAATTAATAACTACAACCAGTGGTTGAATGCTCTCAATGCGATAGCAGACATGGCTATGAGGAATCGTAGATTCATTAGCAGAAAGGAGTTCACAAGGTATTTTCAAAGAAATTATGTAATATTCAGCCTCCTTATCAATAAAAAGATGAATCAAATTCTCTTTGATAAGTAATTCACAAAAAAAGAGGAAGAAACTGATAAGAAAACAAGACATATGTTTTTGGCTGAAACCACGTATTTTAACTCCAAGTGACAAATTGTCAATAAGCTGTCGTCTATCCATAACACTACTAGTAAGAATGTATTTTTCTAATAAAATCTTAATGTTAAATTCTTAGTTTATCAAACACTTTATGGAAAATGGAGGAATATGTAATGAGATTCTATTATTCCCATAGAGATGCAGCCTAAGACAATGTATCTTCAAAGAGGAAAACAAGAAATATAGGCTACTTCTGTCAGATGAGAAAAGGTGAGTCAAAGTGTACTGCAGACTGGCTATGAAACCTTAGTAGGTCTTAGTGTTCCTCGAGAAACATGCAGAAGAATGTGAATCTGGGGAAAGTTGCAAGGCTCTATTGGATCCATGCATGCATTAAAATTGCAGGATGAGACAACACCTTTACTACAACCCATTGAAACCTAAATCACAGCCAATTCCTCAAAACTATCGACCCTGCTACATCAAGAGTAGTTGACACGCCTCTCCAGGACCTTAGGATACTCTGAACCAGGCTTTCTTGAGTCTTCATCACGGGGATCACAGGGACCGAGACCCTGCTCCATGACCCTGGCAGTGTCATTAAAATTTTGTGTGGGGGGCTCACTCTCTTAGGGATAGGGACCTGGCATGGAGGGTTCAACCTGGACAGGGATGACTGGAGCTGGGGATACTTGTTAATTTACACGTGACACCACCCGCAGGTTGCGGCTATAAATGGCCGCCGCTGCTCGACAGTCTTCCTAGGGGTCGATGATTGGGAGGCAGCAACGTTCTTAAGCCCTCTTCGGGTAGGGCTGACCCTTAGGGTAGCTGAAGGTACCTGAGTGAGTTGGTAGTAGTGTTTCTAGTGCTTTTGACGCTTAAGAAAGTTCACAAGCGTAGTGGGCTGCAGTCTTTAGTTCTTTACTCACAGTCTTTGTGCAGCAGCCCACTGAGCACTGGGTTCTTGGAGTCAGGGATCCAGTTACTCACTGGTAATAGGATTATACAGTACGTAACCAGCACCCCTTCTCTGTCCTTTCCAGGTTGTCTCACATAGCGCTTGCTTCGCCCTTCCTCCCTTGCACCTCGCCACACAGAGCTCTGAGCCAGTGACTGAGCTTTTCCTAGGTGTTCCCCTGCAGTGTTTTCCTTAGCCCTATGATTGCATCCTTTTCAGCAGATGTGTGCGGTAGAGATGAGCGATGTTTGATTCGAAATGTTCGCCAATCTCAAATTCGACCTGTTTTGGGCGGTGTTCGAGTCATTCATTGAATTAGAACAATTAGCTTCAAATTCGGTAGTTCGAGGTTATGTTCGATAATGCTTCGGTCACCAAAAGCATACCTGGCTTTTTACACTAAATACTGATCTTCAAGCTTAATATCCATTTTTAGTGTATAGTGTGCGGGTGGCAGGGTTCAGATCAGTGCTGCTGAAGTGATGGTGCTCTTTTATTTTTTCTCCAGACCTCTTGGAGAGGGAGGCTGTGCAGGCTTTGAAACACAGTAAAGGGCATGTTTTGCACAAGCAAGATACGGCATCATTGGCTGTGTATGTCACATGTCCTTGCCCTATAAGACACGGCCATTTTCTTCATCGCCACCATTTGCTCATTGCTGTAACTGTGTGTCACCGCTGCTGCTGTAGGCACCATACAGTCAAAACTCAGAATTCTACTATGCCATTCAGCTACAGAGCTAATACATAGTTAGATAGATAGGTTTAGTGACTAGGGGCTGGGGGGAGGGTGCGAATGTTAGCAGAATCAGCTCTTGTAAGAGCTGCATCATAGGAGTAGGGAGTAGGGACTAGGGACTAGGTCTGTAACAGCCCTTTTTCAGATCTACTCCATAGAAGCAGGGACTAGTTTTGTTTACAGCCCTTTGGGCTAGGTTAGAGCAGTCCCTATTAGTTTTTGCCAGGCAGCTGTGTGCCAGAGTGCTGTACAAGTCTTTTTCACAGCATCTGGCCAAATCTAGCTCTGGGAGTCCTTTAGGGCAGGTAGTGTAGCACTGCTGTTAAGAAAGCTACACCACCTGTCTTAAGTATGCATTTTTTTGCTGCTGCCAGTCTCAGCAATTTGTTCGGACTAGTAGCAGTGTGATTTACACAGTAGTGTAGTCCACTTGTGAAAAGCTACACGACCAGTGTACTTCCTTACTAATTTTTAACTGCACCTTGGCCACATCTGACTTCTGGTCAAGTCGCAGCGTGACATAAAACTATTACTGTACACCACTTGTAATACAATCTACTACACCGCCAGTGTACTTCCTACTAATTTTTAACTGCACCTTGGCCACATCGGACTTCTGGTCAAGTCGCAGCGTGCCAAAAACTATTACTGTACGCCACTTGTAATACAATCTACTACACCGCCAGTGTACCTCCTACTAATTTTTAACTGCACCTTGGCCACATCTGACTTCTGGTCAAGTTGCAGCGTGACAAAAACTGTTAATGTAGGCCACTTGTAATCCAATCTACTACACCGCCAGTGTTCTTCCTACTAATTTTTAACTGCACCTTGCCCAGGTCTCACTTTGGGCCTAGTAGCAGTGTTGGTTCAGTCACCTCTGCTTGATTGACATTCACCTTTTTTTTGTAAAACAACTGTACTGCTCCCAATTTTTTCATCTAAATAAGCAAGGTTTAATCGCCATCTGTTCCGATCCAGTTTACGGTCTAGACCAGGCTGGGCACACAATTTAAATAGCACGAAAGATATGAGAAGTTAAAACTTAACCTTTACTAAACGCAAATTAAAAGACAAGGGTTGTCAAACCTAGAGGGGGCCAGACTGGACACCATCATTGCCATCATCTGCATAAGGATGGTTATCCATCGAGTACCAATCCCTGTATATGTACCATGACTCCCCTGAAGAAGAGGGATCTGAAACGCGTCGGGAGAGGGAGCGGATCAGATGACATGGTGGCTAATTGATAATTATATTGAGCCCTAATAAGTCTGGATGACACTAGTATAAGGTAATCTATGAGCTCTGACGACTCTATAACACACGGAATGGTGAAGACAGCTGGGTGAGATTGTTCCTTTTATATATGAATTATGCTGCTGTCAACATCGATGCATAGGGTCAAACCTACCAGGGAGGTGATTGTATTAATTGATGACCTGTCATGGTGGGGTATAGACCACGAGGAAACACAGATGCTAACCAGTGTCCTTAGGTGATGCGGACGGGACATCTGTTTTTTTCTGTATAGACCCCGGGTGTTAGAAGGGTCTTTTTTAGCATTACACAGGTTTTGCACTGTCACTTATGCTTTATATGTGTTGTATGGTTTGACAACCCTTGTCTTTTAATTTGAGGTTAGTAAAGGTTAAGTTTTAACTTCTCATATCTTTAATGCTACCCCAATGATCCCTTTCTTACAGACACGACCATTGACACCACTTGTAAGTGAGGCACAAAAACAGCAGGTGCTTGAATGGATCTCAAGTGCTCCATCAAGTGGCCTCTCCTCCACCTCAACTTCTACATCACAAACCCTCCAGTCATCTGAGGTGTCAGACCAATCACACTTGATTACTTCAAGCTCCCAAGTGTCCAGCCACCCTACTCATTCTGGGGTAACAGACATGTTTGAGTCTGCAGAGCTGTTCAGTCACACAATAGCCTAGGAATCAGAGGTCTGCTCCAAAGCTGCAATGAGTCCAGATGAGTTAATGATCTGACCTGATGCCCAGAAGCTTTGTGAGTCTGACCCAAGCCCAGATGAAGAAACTTCTGACCTTTATGCAGATCCTCATTCCCTAACAGTACATACTGCTGATGGACACCAGGAGGATGATGCTGATGAGACTCAGATACCGGATTTGATTGACAAATTAAGTTATCGGTCAAGGCAGGAAGAGGTTGTCTTTGAGGATGAGGGGTGTGAGAACACAGAGGATGATGATGAGGTTGGAAATCTGATTTACGGTCAACCCACAGTCAGTCGATGAGGTCAGCACAGGAGGTGGAGGAGGATGCCACTGATGACAAGGTTAGATTGCGCCTTCCTGGACATAGAAGGAGCACTGGAAGCACGCCAACAACTGCATCCGTAGCCACAACTCTGCCTCTGAGCGGAAGTTGTGCTGGCTCTGCAGCTCGCATGGGCTCTAAGCCTTGCCTAGCCTGGGCCTTTTTTGACGTCGCCAAGGATCTCCCAACTCATGTCATCTGCAAGATTTGTCACCAGTCTCTGAGTAGAGGCCAAAAACTCAGTAGCTTGAGTACTTCATGTATGAACCGCTACATAGACATGAAGCACAAGTTGCGGTGGGAAGCTCACTGTGCTAGAATGCGGGCTAGCGGGACGGGCCTACCACCGTCTGCCCTATCAAGTGCATCCGTGTGCTCTTCATCATCTGTGACTGTGGGGACAGCTGTCACACATGCTTTTGGATGTACACCTTCCACCTCTTTACCCGCAACAGGCAGTGTAATTGGTAGGCTGTCGCTTGGTTTTCAAGTGGACAATGCTGCTGGTGTTGAGCTCTCTCAGACATCGAGAGCACCATCTTTGGATGAAGGCAACATTACATCTTCGCCTGCACCTCCCTCCCAGACCAGCAGTTCGTCGGGGACACCATACTCAACTGTGTCTCAGCAAAACAGCCAGCCCTCCGTTCCTCAGATGTGGACAAGTAAGAGGCCATTTCCTCCTAGCCGTGAGAAAGCTAAGCGCTTGAATTTCACCATCTGCAAGCTGTTGGCTTCAGAAATACTGCCTTTACGCCTGGTGAACACAGAGGATTTTCGAGACCTTATGTCCGTCGCAGTGCCCCAGTACCAGATGCCCAGTCGCCACTACTTCTCCAAGAAAGGTGTGCCTATGCTACACCAGCATGTTGCAGACAACATCACCGCTTCCTTGAGAAACTCTGTGTGTGACAGGGTCCATTTCACTACAGACACTTAGACCAGTGAGCATGGACAGGGGCGTTACATGTCGCTGACTGGGCATTGGTTAACTATGGTGAGAGCTGGAGAAGGGTCTGCTGTCCAAGTCTTGTGCGTCCATCCTCTGTAGGTAGAAGTTCCTCCACTGTTTCTGCCTCCTCAACATCATCTCGGTCCTGCACCTCCGCCCAAAGCTTGTCTGGTAATGCCACCGGCGTTGTAACTGCACAGAAGGAATCCTGCACACCTCCCTACTACGCTGGCAGCAGGGCTCAACACCATCAGGCAGTCTTTACCTTGAAATGCTTAGGAAATGTGATTCACACAGCTGAGGAGTTGTGGTCAGCTCTGGCGACCGAGTTTCAGGAATAGTTGTCCCCACTCAAGCTGCAGCCAGGGAAGGCCACGTGCGACAATGCTGCAAACCTGGGTGCGGCCCTTCGCCGGGGCAATATCACACACATGCCTTGTATGGCTCACGTGTTCAATCTGGTTGTCCAGCATTTCTTGACACACTATCCCGGCCTAGATTGGCTTCTGCAGAGGGCACGGACGCTGTGTGCTCACTTCCGGCGTTCGCAGCTCGCAGCTCAAAGACTCGCTTTGCTCCAGGAGTCTTTCGGCTTGCCCGTTCACCGGCTGAAATGCGATGTGTCGACATGCTGGAATTCTACTCTGCACATGTTGCAGCGACTGTGGCAGCACCGCCGAGCCCTGGTGCAATATGTTATGACGTATTACCAGGGCCAACGAGATCCAGAGGTGGGGCAGCTCACGTTGCAGGAGTGGTCTCAGATCAAAGACCTATGTGTAAGACCTGTTAACATTTATATATATGGTTAAAGGAATGTTTTGTGGACTCTTCCTTGTGTTATACTGCCACCTGCTTCCAAAAAGGAAAGGATAGCAGAGATAAAACCCCCTGCTGCTGAGAGTGACATGGAACAGTCCAGGAGATGAATGGGTGGGGTCTCCAGAAGGAGAAGAGAGACAACTTCCATGTGTGTTGCAGAGAGAGACACAGACCTAAAGAGACTGGATGTGGAGTGAGGAGCCAGACTGCACGATCAAGGCAGAGATCCCAGACAAGGACTGCACTCGAGAGACACCTGTCAGTGAATTACGGGCCCCAATGGCAACGAGGTACCTTGCAGTAAAGTGTGCACACTGTTTTAGTTAGGGACAGATAGGAAAAGACTCTGGGGTTCAATATACAAGTTATAGAAAGAAAACGAACACTCTGCGTCTCGCTAGATAAAGACTTTGCATTTCTTTATTTAAAGACATTCAGAGACCTTGCATTCTCGGCAAACTAGTCACAGTGGTTATATGCATTGTATTTACTTTTGCACACCTTCCCGCTCCTTCCCCTTCTTTCCCGCACTTTTCCCTCAGTTGCATTAAAAGTGCATTGGTTTAACACTCTGTGTTCCGTGCAGTCCTTGCGTATCCCGTTACCTGTGGGCTATTACACTTGGCATAGTCGGCAGGATACGCAGGCTGGTACTGAACAATGGAAGGACAGAGGGATGTTGTTGATGTAAATGTTCCAATACAACCTGATGGGGGAATACCAGCAAGGCAACTGTCCCTGGGTGCTATGCTGACCCATATACCAAAATTTACTGGCAACAATGTACCTCTCCATGACTGGGCGCAGACAGTGAGGGGCATGTTGAAAGTAGCAGGAGTAACTGCAGAAAACCAAGGGGAGATACTGTTGATTGACCTTGAGGACCATGCTCAAGTGACTGTTTTATTGTGCCCTGAGAGTGAAAGAAAGACGTTAGAACAGGTGGTGAAGATTCTGGAGAGGGTGTATGGCGGCAAGCCAGAAGCAGGTGATTTGCAGGCACAACTGTTCTACCGGCTGCAGGGTGAAGAGGAAGGCTTGCCACAGTATGCGAATGCCCTCCAGAGAATAATGAGACAAATGCTTACAGCAGAGCCAGAGCTAGCACAGACCCCTGGTTACGCTGACTGTACCCTGCGAGATCAATTCCTCAGAGGATTACATAACCCCAAGATCAGAAGTGCTCTCCGTGAACGGCTCAGGGTGGAAAAAAAATTAACTTTTCAGGAAGTACTGGAAGAAGCAGTCTCTCGCACACAAGCTGAAAATTGCGACCCGCAGAATGCGGGGGAAGAAGTTTGTGCTCATAGGGTAGTCCCGAGTGAGAGAAACCGAGAACCAAGCCAGCTTGAAGCTAAAGTGGATCAGTTACAAGAGACTGTTACTGCTCTACAAGAGTTGCTGAAGAATATGCAAGCCCTGGCGTCAGAAGTACGAACGGAAGCACTGCGGCCAGGTACCCGCATGTATACCTATCGAGAAGAGAGGGGACAGATTGAGCAGAGACGATCCAGACCCGCTAGAGACTACCAATGCTGGAACTGTGGAAATCGGGACCATATATCACGGCACTGCCCGGAGAGGAGGATGTCTCAAGAAAGACCGCTGTTAAACTAGTACCTCCCTCTATGGTCGGGCACATGGGGGGGGGACCAACTGAGCTTAGAGAAAACAACCGCCCTGAAGATATAGCAGCCAGCACGCCAACAATCACGGCCGAATTTGAAGGGAAAGCAGTAAGATGCCTGATGGATACTGGGTCTCAAGTGACCACTATGCCAGAACAGTTCTTCTATCAACACTTTGGACAAACTGTTTCCATTGATAAGAGGACACATATCAGACTGTAGGCTGAGAATAATCTTCCCATTCCGGTTGTAGGGGTCGTGTGGATGAAAATACGTGCCTGTGGTCAGAACTTAGGCCAAAAAGGGATCGTGTTAACGGAGGGCCGGTATGACAGAGAAGTGCCGGCTATCGTGGGCATGAACATCCTGAAGGAACTAGACCAGTTGCTCTTCAACAAGGAAGGCTGTGATTACTGGAAAATGACTGCTGCTAACAGGCCCGCTCAAAAGGTCTTCCAACACCTTATCCGTGCCAGGGGGCTGTGGAGGAATGGTGGGAGCCACTACCCAGTGGGGAGGGTTTGAGTCCAAAGACAGACAACAATTACTCTACCTCCAAATCGGGAGACAGTCCTCACCTTGCCAGTCGGGGCCCATCGTATGCTCGAGGGGATGGAGGTGTTGGTAGAACCTTACCGTGGTGAAGAGAACGGAGACGAACCGTTGGTGGCTCGCACTTTAGCAACAGTAAGAAATGGAAGAGTCCCTTTCCGTTGCCTGAACACCGGTAAACAGGCCTACACCTTGACCTCGGGAGTTGTTCTGGCCCATGTCTACCTGGCGCCTGAAGAGGTGGCGAATGCAGAATTGATTGAATTGAAGCCCATGGCAGGGGAGACCTGGACTTTGTCTGTTTCTATAGAGAGAGAAGAGAAGCCCACTGATCAGTGGAACAGTCAAGTTATCCTAGGACAGATGGAAGTGGACCTGACCCCCTTCGCTTCAGAGCAAGCCCAGGCCATAGAAGACTTCATCTGGGAGAATCAAGCCACGTTCTTCTGTCATGCAGAAGATTTTGGCTGTACTGACAAGATTCAGCATGAAATACCCACAGGAAATGCACCACCGATCAGAGAAAGGTAAAGACATATACCCCCAAAATATTACCAAGAGGTGAAAGAGCTCTTGGCACAGATGCTGAAGAGTGGGGTGATAAGAGAGAGTCAGAGTCCATGAGCTGCCCCAATCGTACTGGTCAAGAAAAAGGATGGGTCTACTCGCTTCTGTGTTGACTACCGCAAGCTTAATGGATGCACTGTTCATGATTCCTATCCCCTGCCCCGGATAGAGGAGTCCCTGTCTGCACTGGGAAAGGCACGCTACTTCTCCTCCCTTGATCTAGCAAGCGGATATTGGCAGGTCCCTGTGGCAGAGAAAGACAAGGCCAAGACCGCATTCATTGTGCCCATGGGACTCTTCGAGTTCAATCGCATGCCGTTTGGGCTAAATAATGCCCCAGGAAATGTTCAGCGCCTCATGGAGAGTTGCCTTGGAGACATGAACTTCGAAGCCACGTTGATTTATCTGGATGACAACGTAGTGTACTCTGCAACCTTCGAAAAATATCTCGAACAACTGGGTCAAGTGTTTCAACGGTTACGGGACCATGGGCTTAAACTGAAACCAAAAAAATGCCGAATCTTTCAAAAAGAGATTGAATATCTCGGGCACAAGGTGATGGAGGCCGGCGTGCAGCCGTCCGATGGGAAAGTGAGAGCAGTGCTACAATGGCCCACACCCAGCACAGTGAGAGAAGTTCGAGCTTTCCTGGGACTGGCCGGATACTACCGTCGCTTTATCAAGGACTTCGCGAAGGAGGCAGAACCTTTGCATGAATTGCTCCGAGGAACTGCGAAAGGACCAAAGGCACAGAAAATTTGCTGGGGACCAAGACAAGCAGAAGCCTTACACCGACTGAAAGAGGCCTTGGTCAGCGCCCCTGTGCTTGCCTATGCAGGCTACAACCTCCCCTTTCGGTTATATACATACGCGAGCCTCTACGGTCTGTGTGCAGTACTGGCCCAGGTACAGGACGGTATTGAACGGGTGATTGCATATGGAAGTCGGACGTTGCGAGAAGCCGAACGCAACCCTGAGAATTACAGTTCTTTTCGTCTGGAGTTACTGGCACTAGTATGGGCAATAACCGAAAGGTTCTCTGAATATCTCACGGGAGCTCAGATTGTAGTCTATACCGATAATAATCCACTGGCTCACATCTCCACCGCCCAACTGGGGGCAATGGAACAGAGGTGGTTGGCACGACTCTCCAGATATAATTATCATGTGCAGTACCGTTCCAAGCACGAAAATCAGAATGCGGATGCCCTCTCTCGTGTTACCACAGAAGCCCCATTGGGGGAAAGAGATGAGCAGTTAGAGGAAGACGAAATTCCAGACTTCAGTAAATTCACCGCCCAAGTAGTGGAGGCTTGTATACTGGAGATTACGTCGGGCACAATATCGCGCCTGCTTGGCCAAACCAGAGAGGAATGGGTGAAGATTCAGTCATCTGATCCAGAACTGCTTCAAGTGAAAGAGTGGGTGATCCGGCAGCGTAAGCCTAGGAAGGAAATACGGGCCATGCTATCACAGACGGCCCTACAGATTCTCAGCCAGTGGGACAAGCTATCGGTGCAAGAAGGGATGCTATATCGGAAGGTGCACCTAGCTACGGAGCTGGAAGTACGGTGGCAAGTGGTGATACCCCAGAAGATGGCAGTACCATTGGCCCGAGAAGCGCACGAGAGAGGAGCCCATTTTGGGCAGGACAAGACTTACCAGTGGTTGCAAAGAATAGTGTACTGTCCTCAGATGCTTCGGCAGTGGAGAAGGCCTGTAAACTGTGTCATTCCTGTGAGTTAAATAAAGCTCTCCCACAGCGAGCACCAGTACAGACCATTGTCACCAAAGAGCCGTTGGAATTACTTATGATAGATTACCTGTAGATTGGCCACTCCCACTGGGGCTATCAGTTCTGCCTTGTGATGACAGACTACTTCTCAAAATTAGCGGTGGTGACGCCCACCAGAGATCAGACGGCTGAATCGGCTGATCGAGCCATCAGTGATGACTTTATCCGGGTATACGGCTGCCCTAAAAGGATACACTCTGATCAAGGGGCCTGCTTTCAGGGCAGTGTCATGAGAGAGCTGCAAAGGATCTATGGGATGCAAAAGTCAAGAACCACACCTTATCATCCACAGGGCAACGGAGCCTGCGAGAGGTTTAACCGGACCCTCCTGCAAATGCTACGTACATTGGAAGATGATCGTAAGAGTCACTGGCCCAGTTATCTCGCAGAACTCGTATGGGCATACAATAACCGTGTCCACTCCCCCACTTGGTACGCCCCATACGTGCTATTGTTCAGAAGAGCTGGAAGAGGCATTGAAGAACTAAACCTGGCTCCACCCGAGATCAGTGAAAGTCAGAGCGTAGGTTCTTGGGTTGACTGTCACCGTCGGTGGCTGGAGACTATCCATCAAATTGTCACCAAGCGGTTGCAAGAAAAGATATACCCCCGGCAGGAACCTGTACATGAGGCCCCGTTCTTACCAAGAGACAGAGTGCTAGTTGCAGAGAAACACCCGAGACACAAGTTGAGTGAGCGCTGGAAACCAGAGCCGTACATTGTGACCAGAAGAGTCTCTCCCGATGGGCCAGTGTACGAAGTAAGAAGCGAGCGGGGAGGCGGCACCCTCATCCTGCATCGTAACATGCTGAGGCCCTGCTATTCAGAAGACAGGACCGGACAAAGCGACTCGGGGACTGTGCCCGTGCCCGTTCCTGCTACTCTCGAGGAGGGCTCTGACGATGAAGAATGGTGGCGGGCCCCGTCCAATCCAACAGACTGGGGAAGGTCGAACCCCCTATCAGTTCAAGATGCAGGTGCCACCCCTGCAGAGCATGAGCCACCAATCTCCAGAGATGACGACGAAGATATTGTACTCCCTGCTACTGCACCAGCGTCTGGTGAATTAGCCGAAGCTCCAAGTAGGACTGAACGGGCTAATGCTGGTATTCTCCTGATCGGTACTTGGCAGATGAATTTGTGTATTCTGTCACTGGAGTCGGTTGTAAGACATTGGCTCCCAGGCAGCAGGTTGTAGAGCATGGCAGAGGTTGCCATCGTGTGTTCCTGTGCGGAGGGCCCCAGGAGAGTATCGGCTGGGACGGCCGATGTTAAAGAGAGGGGAAATGTAAGACCTGTTAACATTTATATATATGGTTAAAGGAATGTTTTGTGCACTCTTCCTTGTGTTATACTGCCACCTGCTGCCAAAAAGGAAAGGATAGCAGAGATAAAACCCCCTGCTACTTAGAGTGACATGGAACAGTCCAGGAGATGGATGGGTGGGGTCTCCAGAAGGAGAAGAGAGACAACTTCCATGTGTGTTGCAGAGAGAGACACAGACCTAAAGAGACTGGATGTGGAGTGAGGAGTCAGACTGCACGATCAAGGCAGAGATCCCAGACAAGGACTGCACTCGAGAGACGCCTGTCAGTGAATTACGGGCCCCAACGGCAATGAGGTACCTCGCAGTAAAACTTGCAGTAAAGTGTGCACACTGTTTTAGGTAGGGACAGATAGGAAAGGACTCTGCGGTTCGATATACAAGTTATAGAAAGAAAACGAACACTCTGCGTCTTGCTAGATAAAGACTTTGCATTTCTTTATTTAAAGACATTCAGAGACCTTGCATTCTCGGCAAACTAGTCACAGTGGTTATATTCATTGTATTTACTTTTGCACACCTTCCCGCTCCTTCCCCTTCTTTCCCGCACTTTTCCCTCAGTTGCATTAAAAATGCATTGATTTAACACTCTGTGTTCCGTGCAGTCCTTGCGTATCCCGTTACCTGTGGGCTATTACACTTGGCGTAGTCGGCAGGATACGCAGGCTGGTACTGAACAATGGAAGGACAGAGGGATGTTGTTGATGTAAATGTTCCAATACAACCTGATGGGGGAATACCAGCAAGGCAACTGTCCCTGGGTGCTATGCTGACCCATATACCAAAATTTACTGGCAACAATGTACCTCTCCATGACTGGGCGCAGAGAGTGAGGGGCATGTTGAATGTAGCAGGAGTAACTGCAGAAAACCAAGGGGAGATACTGTTGATTGCCCTTGAGGGCCATGCTCAAGAGACTGTTTTATTGCGCCCTGAGAGTGAAAGAAAGACGTTAGAACAGGTGGTGAAGATTCTGGAGAGGGTGTATGGCGGCAAGCCAGAAGCAGGTGATTTGCAGGCACAACTGTTCTACCGGCTGCAGGGTGAAGAGGAAGGCTTGCCACAGTATGGAAATGTCCTCCAGAGAATAATGAGACAAATGCTTACAGCAGAGCCAGAGCTAGCACAGACCCCTGGTTACGCTGACCGTACCCTGCGAGACCAATTCCTCAGAGGATTACATAACCCCAAGATCAGAAGTGCTCTCCGTAAACGGCTCAGGGTGGAAAAAAAATTTACTTTTCAGGAAGTACTGGAAGAAGCAGTCTCCCACACACAAGTTGAAAATTGTGACCCGCAGAACGCGGGGGGAGAAGTTTGTGCTCATAGGGTAGTCCCGAGTGAGAGAAACCGAGAACCAAGCCAGCTTGAAGCTAAAGTGGATCAGTTACAAGACACTGTTACTGCTCTACAAGAGTTGCTGAAGAATATGCAAGCCCTGGCGTCAGAAGTACGAACGGAAGCACCGCGGCCGGGTACCCGCATATATACCTATCGAGAAGAGAGGGGACAGATCGAGCAGAGACGATCCAGACCCGCTAGAGACTACCAATGCTGGAACTGTGGAAATCGGGACCATATATCACGGCATTGCCCGGAGAGGAGGATGTCTCAAGAAAGACCGCCGTTAAACTAGTACCTCCCTCTATGGTTGGGCACATGGGGGGGGACCAACTGAGCTTAGAGAAAACAACCGCCCTGAAGATATAGCAGCCAGCACGCCAACAATCACGGCCGAATTTGAAGGGAAAGCAGTAAGATGCCTGATGGATACTGGGTCTCAAGTGACCACCATGCCAGAACAGTTCTTCTATCAACACTTTGGACAAACTGTATCCATTGATAAGAGGACACATATCAGAATTGAAGGCTGCGAATAATCTTCCCATTCCGGTTGTAGGGGTCATGTGGATAAACATACGTGCCTGTGGTCAGAACTTAGGCCAAAAAGGGATCGTGTTAACGGAGGGCCGGTATGACAGAGAAGTGCCGGCTATCGTGGGCATGAACATCCTGAAGAACTAGACCAGTTGCTCTTCAACAAGGAAGGCTGTGATTACTGGAAAATGACTGCTGCTAACAGGCCCGCTCAAAAGGTCTTCCAACACCTTATCCGTGCCAGGGGGCTGTGGAGGAATGGTGGGAGCAGCTACCCAGTGGTAGATAGGAAAAGACTCTGCGGTTTGGTATACAAGTTATAGAAAGAAAACAAACACTCTGCGTCTCGCTCGATAAAGACTTTGCATTTCTTTATTTAAAGACATTCAGAGACCTTGCATTCTCGGCAAACTAGTCACAGTGGTTATATGCATTGTATTTACTTTTGCACACCTTCCCGCTCCTTCCCCTTCTTTCCCGCACTTTTCTCTCAGTTGCATTAAAAGTGCAATGGTTTAACACTCTGTGTTCCGTGCAGTCCTTGCGTATCCCGTTACCTGTGGGCTATTACATATGCACCCTTCTGCACAGTTTTGAGATGGCGACAAAGATGTTTAGTGCTGACGATGCCATTATCAGCATGACTACTCCGGTCATCTATATGCTGGAGCACACTCTAAACAATATTCAGAATCAGGTGGTGGGAGGTTGAGGAAGTACAGGAGGAGTCCTATGCGGAAGGGATGACAACATCTGCAAGATCCTCACAGTCGGCAGCACCAAGACGGCAGGCATGGGAGGGTGGTGGAGAGGCATTCACGAGGGCGCATGTTAGCAACCAACCTCTTCAGGAAGGTGCAGGAGCCCAGGAAGAAATGGAGGATGAACTGGCAATGGGCATTGAAGAGTCAGCAGATGAGGGAGACCTTGATAACATTTTTGCTGTGCGAGGTTGAGGGGAGAGGGCAGAGGAAGGAAGCATCATTCTCACCTCCCCACCACCAACACAACAAGGACTTGGTCCTCCTGGGTGCGCAAGACACATGAGAGCTTTCTTGCTGCACTACCTGCAACATGACCCTCGGATTGTGCGAATTAGGGGTAATGCAGACTACTGGGTTGCCACACTATTAGATCCCCGGTACAAGAGCAAATTTGCTGAAGTAATTCCTGCCATACAAAGGGACTACCGCATGCAGGACTATCAACAGAAGCTGATACATAATCTCAGATTGGCTTTTCCACAAACCACCAGTGGTAGTAATAGACAGAGTGAATCTCACAGTTCCAACTTGTCAACCGTGGGACTGTCGCGTCATCATCACTCACACTGTACCAGTAACACCATATCTGGTGGTGGTACCAGGAATATTGTGGCCTCATTTCAAGATTTTTTCAGACCATCATTTTCAAGGCCTAAAGACACGAGAAGTCTGACACATAGTCAACGCCTGGAGCGGATGGTACACGAGTATCTCCAACTTAACATCGATGCAATGACTGGGGAACTGGAGCCTTGCTCATTTTTCGCTTCCAAACTGGAAAAATGGCCTGAGCTCACCACTCACGCCTTGGAGATCTTGTCGTGCCCCGCAGCCAGCGTTCTCTCAGAATGTGCTTTCAGCGCTGCTGGTGTGTTGACAGAAAGGCGCATGCGTCTGTCCACCCAGAATGTGGACAGGCTAACATTCATAAAGATGAACAAGGCATGGAACCGCAAGGACTTTACTACCCCTGTGTCATCCTGGGTAGACTAAATCCTTGTGGATTTTTGCCTAAAAGTAACCATTTGAAGTTTGCAACTGTGGTGCAATTGATGCCACTTAAGTGGTGTCTGTGCCCATATTTTTTAAAAAAAGGGAGACTATTTTTGTAGTCCCCTAAATGTGACACAATACTCATCGTCTGCACAAGGCCTTAAAGATAGTGAGGAAAAACATCACAAAATACTCATTGTCTGAACATGGCGTTACACATACTGTAGTAAAAATCAAGCAATACTCATCGTCTGAACGTGGCCTTACAGAAACCGAAGTAAAAATCAAGCAATACTCATCGTCTGCATGATGCCTTACAAATACTGGAGTAAAATCCGATTTTTGAAGGGCATGACATGCCTATATCTGTGTCTCCTCCTCGTTTTACTCGTTCATCTCTTTTCTTTTCGCGTTTTTATATGTACTTGTCACTTTTTCCATGTGTTTGTTGTATTTTCTGAGAAGTTTGTCACCTTTTGGACACCTTAGAAGTTTTTTTCTTTGTGTTTTCTATGTGTTAGTATCTGTTTGTTTTTTCATGCAATTGTTTTCAATGATATTCAACGGTGTTTGACGAACATTCGACAAACAAACCCCCAATTCAACAAACAGAATCGAATTCAAACACTAGGGTGGTGGATCATCTCTAATATTCAATGACAGGTTCCCTTTGACTTTATCCAGCCTACTAGGCACAAACAGGTCTCTGATGTATCTCTCTGTTTTTTCTATAGTACTCCACAAAAGTAATGGTGGTCCCACCTGTGTGTGGTGGGGCATGACTTTTATGGGAACGCTTGCAAAAGCTTTGACTTCATGTGGCCTTCTAGGCTTAAACAGGTCTCTGACCTACCTCTTTGTTTTTTCTATAGTACTCCCCAAAAGTAATGGTGGTCCCACCTGTGTGTGGGGGGCATGACTTTTATGGGAACGCTTGCACAAGCTTTGACTTCATGTGGCCTTCTAGGCCTAAACAGGTCTCTGAGCTACCTCTCTGTGAATTCATGTATTACTCCAGAAAACTAATTGTGGTCCCACCTGTGTGTGGCGTGGCATGACTTTTCTGGGAATGCTTGCACAAGCTTTGACTTTGTGTGGCCTTCTAGGCCTAAACAGGTCTCTGACCTACCTCTCTGTTTTTTCTATAGTACTCCCGAAAAGTAATGGTGGTCCCACCTGTGTGTGGCGGGGCATAACATTGACAGGAGCGCTTGCATGAGCTTCGAGGGGATCCGGTCCACTAAGCCTATTCAGGTCACTGATCTACCTCTGTAGTTTTTACTGTAATACTACACAAAACGTTTAGTTGCTGACCAAGCTTTAACCATGAAATGCTAGGCCAGGTCCTGTTCCAGACCCTGTGCCCTACATGCAAGCTGGGCCATTGAGCAATTTTGGGTCTGGGAGAATTGATGTAATTTTGCTGTAGGTGTGACCCTTTGAAAGGAGTAAGGATTCTTGTTGGAGTCCCCTTGCTATGTTTTACATGATTTAAGAAGGGTGTGACATGTCCATACCTTCCTCAGGGCATGTCTGGGACAGCACTGAAACGCGTAGGTGTGATGAAATAAAGGACTTTTGATGGTAATAACCTCTTGTGAAATCTATGGATAAAGAGCAGCAGCGCGGACCGTAGATACCATTTCAGTTTTATCTCCTGTATTTCCCGCGGTTTTGTGGTGTTGGTGGAGGTTCTGCAGCAGCTGCCTTATGCTTTTAAACTGGTTGTGGGTCTCACAACCATAAAAGGTGAGTGGATATCCTTATAATCCACACTAAAACTACAGTGTCTGTTTGATAGGGCACAATCTGTGCCTCTTGTATCTCCTCTTTTTTCTAGATGTCCATACCTGTGTCTCATTCTCCTTTTACTCTTCCACCTCTTCTTACTTAATGTATAAAACGTAAGCCGCTTAGCCTGTGACTATTTGTACTTTGTTTGAATTGTTGTCACTTTTTGTGGTGTTTTTTATGTGTTTTCTGTAGGCTGCCATTGATTTCAATGGGGTTTGCGTTGTTTGACGAACATTCGACGAACAAATCTCAAATTCGACGAATCAAATTCGAACATTAGGGTGGTGACTCATCTCTAGTGTGCAGTTGTCTACCGTGTCACCTTGAAAGTGTCACAGTCTCTGGGATGCTAGCTGAACCTGGTCTTCTTCACTAGTCTTTTGGGTCCCCGTGTCCCCTGCAGCCTAGTCTCTCTACTTGTTTGCACCTGACAATGGATGCGAGTCCCACAGGTGGATTGCTCACTTCCCATGCCTCTGGGACCCCCTCTTTCTCCCAAAGCCACTTGGGTGATGTTCTGCTCTAGGCCTTAGTATGAGCTCTCACTTGCTCTAGTCCTTTGGACACTTCTCA
Organism: Allobates femoralis; assembly: GCA_033576535.1. Classification (NCBI taxonomy): domain Eukaryota; kingdom Metazoa; phylum Chordata; class Amphibia; order Anura; family Aromobatidae; genus Allobates; species Allobates femoralis. The sequence goes on from JARQOC010000003.1 coordinate 151,123,053, forward strand.
GGCGTATATTCTCTAGCTGCTCTCCAACTTGACTTTAGTGTTCAACGGTCTCTCCTCAGCTGTTCTACCACCACTCCTCAGCTTTTACTCTCTCTTTTAGCAGTTCTTGTTTTCACTGTCATCTCCTGCATTATAGATGTTTATTGCTCTTTTTATACGCTTTATCACATGTCACACGTCATCTATGTGTGTTCTTTCTGACCTCACGCCTCCCAAAGTGCTCCCTCTAACTAACTCCCTTCACCATTCAACCCCACTACAATCGTTCCTAGTGTGGTCTGGGTGTCCCAGTACCGGTCTATACTCCCCTTACCAGTGAGTGGGATACTCACCCTAACAGGGATACAGTGCCTCTGTGACGACTGAACCCGCAGGGGCACATATCCATATTATAGTAGTCTGTTATATCACATCTGGTGTGATCCTTGAAGCCTCTGGTACATGGAGTCTATTAAGGCAGGTAGAAGAATTGTAGCTGTAGAAGCTGAAAAGCATCTGGAGCATCTGGAGTCTAATATGTGAAATCACTGTTATGTGCCAGGTTACCATTGTAAACCAACACATACAAGCTCGGGGGAGCCAGCAGAGAATAACAGGCTGACCCCTGCTCAATTGCCTCATCATTGGTTAAACAAGAAAACAATAATGTGTATTTAAAACCAAAGCACGAGAATCAAACTATCCTGTCCAGGGGGATCTATAGTGCCACCAGCTACTTGGATATACTCATAGGGCAACAAAGGGATAGTTTTTGTTCAGCAAGGTATATTCTCTTGGTAAGCAACAAAGCACAGGGAGGTTACAGAGTCAGTATAGTGAAGCTCAGATCTGATATAAAGTATTGATACTGCAAGTAAAGATTGGAAGCCAAACTTATATAAAAAAGGTGTAAAAATATGAGATAGGTAAAACCCTGCAAATAAATTCATGTTTTATAGGAACCATTTCAATATTGTATTTTGGTTACTATATCATTCCTGAGATGCTACTAATAACACGTAGTCCAAGTATCAGCCTCTCTTTACTTATATAGAGCAGAGAAATCTCAAGGTTCTCAGGGATCAATGGTTAAATGCCTCAGCTGCAGAACACATCTCATTGTTTACTTGTTACTTATTCATTTAAAACTTACAGCAGATGTTTATCACAAATATTGGTCCCCTTGGCTTTTCCATCAATAAGTGATATGTTACTAAATATTTTATAAAGAGCTGCACAGAAGGACATTCGGACATATTGCTTAGGTTATTGGTCTATGGAAAAAAAGAAACATTTATAGGATGATTCACACAGCTACAGAAGAAACCTGCCGCTTGTCTTCTTTGTTTGTTGTGACTTGTGCAAAGATGTCTCTTTTGTTTGGCGCTAGACAAAGAATCCATGTGCAATAATAATAGGTCTCTGAAAAGCATCCAAAATGAATACAAAAACTATGATTAAAACTAGTATACTGATAACAATCTATGGCAATATGTGTCAATGTCTAATTGATTCCTTGTGCCAAATATTTCTGTTCCCTTGCATGAATCAAGCTTTACTTGGTATAAAACAACTAAGAGAGTTAACACTTACCACTATGTAATTTCATCCTGATCCATTCCCGCCTTGATTATTATATTTCTCTATTAATTGGCCTCCCCCTCACTCTCCCCTCTCCAGTCCATCCTTAATGCAGCAGCCAGGGTCACCTATCTGTCTAACCGTTACTCAGACGCCTCCACTCTGTGCCAGTCATTGCACTGGCTGCCCATACACTATAGGATATAGGATCCAATTTAAATTGCTTGTTCTCACTCACAAAGCTCTTCACAGTGCAGAACCTCCCTATATCTCTACCATCATCTCTGTCTACCGTGTTTCCCCGAAAGTAAGGCCCTGTCTTACATTCTTTTGGGGGCCAAAAGTGGCCCCCGGCCTTACTTTCGGGGGGGGCCTTACATTGGGTGCCCCAGCAGTGTGGCCTACAGGCCCCCTCCTGCTGGGACACTGCGGGAGCGGGTCGCACGTCACGTGCGCCCGCTCATTACATATGCACTGCATCCCCCTGTCAATCAGCGACAGGGGGAGCAGTGCATTATACAGTATATATGGGCCCCCTATTGCTGGCACACTCCCCCCTGTTATGAGGCCCCCACCGCTGCTGCTGCTGAAGAGATCTTACCCTCCAGGGTCTTCTTGCAGCAGCCAGCGCGTCCATCCGTCTTCTGTACTCGCTCGGCGGTCTCCCGGATCATGTGACCGGCCCGTCGCAGTCGCGATGACGTCATGCGCTGCGACGGGTCACATGATCCGGGAGACCGCCGAGCGAGTACAGAAGACGGATGGACGCGCTGGCTGCTGCAAGAAGACCCTGGAGGGTAAGATCTCTTCAGCAGCAGCAGCGGTGGGGGCCTCATAACAGGGGGGAGTGTGCCAGCAATAGGGGGCCCATATATACTGTATAATGCACTGCTCCCCCTGTCGCTGATTGACAGGGGGATGCAGTGCATATGTAATGAGCGGGCGCACGTGACGTGCGACCCGCTCCCGCTCCCCCCCCCCTCCGCTAGCGGCCTTATATTGGCCCCCCCGATTGTAAGGCCTTATAATCGGGGGAGGCCTTACATTGGCAGGCCCCCCCTTTACCCCCAGGCGGCCTTACAATCGGGGGGGCCTTACTATCGGGGAAACACGGTATCACCCACCCGTTCTCTTTGCTCTGGGAGTGACTTGAGACTAACATCTGCACTAATCCGAACCTCCAAGTCCTGGCTCCAAGACTTCTCCTGAGCTGCACCAATTCTCTGGAATGCTATACCCCAGGAAATTAGGACCATCCACAACTTACTTAGCTTCAGGCACTCCATAAAAGCACATCTTTTCAGAGCGGCCTATCATTCTCCCTAATCAAAGTCATTTAGACATAGGTTATCCACTACTTCCCTGAACATAACTGCAAAACACCATCAGACCCAAAGCTCTACACAGACTGGCTGGTGGCCACTTACTCCGCTCTCATCTATTCCACGCTTCCTCAAGATTGCTGGACCATGATTCTGAATACCGTAAGCCCTGTACTTTGTGTCACCCCCACCTTATTGTAGATTGTAAGCTTTTGCGAGCAGGGTCGTCATTATTTTTTGCTTTTTAATTATTGTATTTTCCACAACTGTTTCTTATGACTGTTTGTTTGTATATAAATCTGTTTTGTTAAGCACTGCAGAATATGTTGGCGCTGTATAAATAAAGATTATTATTATAATTTACCCAAAAAAATTAGCATAAATCAACAGCTAAAAACCTATGAAGCACCTATAATGGTACCTTTACACGCCGCGACGGCAGGCTGGATACAGCCCGCTACAGGCTACAAATGTAGCTTGTAGCGTCAATGTAGCCCGTCGTAGCGGCGTCTGAAGACGCGACGCTACAGCCGGCGACAGATACATCTGTTTATGGGCTCTGCTCGAAAACTGATGGCTACATCGCCGATGGTAGCGAGCTGTATCGGCGTGTAAAGAGGCAACGGAAGGGAACTCTGGACACCCGGGGCTGTAGCTGCAATGTAGCTAAGGCGTGACCCAGGCTCCGGGATACCGCGCCCCATCACCGATCATTGGAGGAAGCTCCTGCATGACGATTGGTAGTCGTTGCCTAGGGCGGCATATTTAAGGAGCTGACCAGTCACAACACACAATCGCTCGAGCGTGCTGGATGTCTCAGCCTCCTGCGATGCCTGGCCAATCATGATGATATTGCGCTGTCCTATCATCGTACGGACGGCTCGTAATCCAAGATTGTGGCACGCCTATGTGCTGTCCCTGCTGTACCAGGTCCGCCCATAGTAGCTTATTGTAGCGCTGTGTAAACGTGGTACGCTAAGCTACAGCTGGCTACTTGACACACCCGGCGATGTAGCTAGCTACAGATGTAGTGTGGCGTAGCGCACCTTATGGCGGCGTGTAAAGAGGGTGCGTTGACCGTTTGTAGCCGTTTGAGCGTGCTCGTTCACGTGAAGTAGCGGGATGTATCCAGCCTGCCGTCGCGGCGTGTAAAGGTACCATTAAAGATGTTCACAGGTTGTCATGTTCAGGTAGGAAATGAGCCATTTGTGAATGAGTTTGACCTCCTGAATTCAAATCTGACAATGACTGTATGTAGTTGGCTTTTGTTTCTGTAATATCAAAAAGTTTTCTTTTTTTTGCTACATGCTTGTACATCTCAATGAATTAGAATATCATCAAAACTCAATGTATATTGCCATGTTTCAGGGCGTTTCTGGGAGCCCTGAAACACGTTGACTAATGAATAAATATTATATTCACCCTTTGATGTCTAGTGGAATACAGCAGTACATTTTTTAACCCTTCATCCTCCCAACTTAAATTTTCTGAGATAATGTCTTTTGGGTTTTCATTGGCTGTAACCAATAATCATCAACATTAACAGAAATAAAGACTTGAAATAGATCACTCTGTTTGTAATGACACTGTATAATATAATAATATATTTGTTTCACTTTATGTATTGAATTACTGAAATAAATTAACTTTTGATGATATTCTAATTCATTGAGATGCATTAGTATAATAAATACATTAAAAAAATTCTGCATTTTGAAACATTATTTTTGCAAACATTTTATTTAAATTTTGTAATATTTATTTAGAGGGAATTTATCAACAATTCAAATATCTAAAGCATGTCTAGACACTAATGAAATTTCAGCTCATTGAACAAATTATTATTTATCGCTAGTCAAAATCTTGTAGAAGGGAAATCAGATATTTACATGGAAAACGCTATAATAGCGTATGCATCAATGTGTTTCTGGTGTGTAACTACTAACCACAAATGTGCGTGTTGCCTTGAAAAGACCACGATGTGGCGGCGTGTAATTCAGGACTTTCCTTCCTTCAGGGAAGACACAGCAAGGAAAGTCCTGATTTACACGCCGCCACATCGTGGTCTTTTCAAGGCAACAGGCACAATTGTGTCCGATGCCTGCCGGTGTCTACCTTCCTGTGGCCGCGTGTAAAGGGACCATTACAAGTGTCCAGCAATAATCTGCAAGTATTGATGGATTCCATTTTCCTTGATATCTTTTCTCCATAGCCGCAGTATCTTGGTGAAATCTCTCACCATGCTCATCATTCACTGCTCCACAGTTTGGTGGACAAAAAGTCTAGATGGGAATTTAAGAAATTAATCTTTGAAGGACATGTTACATTCGAGACCCTTATGGTCCATTTACACGCGGCCACAGGAAGGTAGAAACCGGCAGGCATCGGACACAATTGTGCCTGTTGCCTTGAAAAGACCATGATGTGGCGGCATGTAATTCAGGACTTTCCTTCCTTCAAGGAAGATACAGGAAGGAAAGTCCTGAATTACACGCCGCCACATCGTGGTCTTTTCAAGGCAACAGACACAAGTGTGTCCGATGCCTGCCGGTTTCTACCTTCCTGTGGCCGTGTGTAAATGGACCATAATATGTTTTAAGGAGATTTTTAATCAACTCTTCATAGTTTTCTGCTCTTGAGTTTCCCCAGAAAATTACTTACCACTAAAGGTCCCATTACTCTCCAGCGATCACAACAACAATACGATCTGGTAAGGATCGCTGGAGCGTCGCTATGTGGTCGCTGGTGAGATGTCAAACAGTTAGATCTCACCAGCGATGCAGCAATGATACAGCAGTCATTGGAACCTTGTCACTCAGACCTGTAGTATTGAGGTCGTTGGTCGTTGTTCCCGTCAAACACAACAATGTATGCTGGCCAGCGCGAGCCCGATGAGCAAAAAATTATCCAGGACATTCCAACACGATCGGCGACTCACAGCAGGGGCCTGGTTGCGGCTACTTTTCACACATAGCGAGATTGCTGGCAAGGTCGCTGTTGCATCACAAAACCTGTGACGTATCAGCGATCTCGCTAGCGATCTCGCTTAGTGTGAAGTGCCCCTATTGTGAGTGCTACTCATGCAACAGAGAAATTCCTCATCTTGAAGAAGTTTACAAATCTGAGGTCCAATAAAGACTTCTTCTATATCTTTGTGTCACTCAACCTTGGAAATTTATCAGTGAGATGATTGAATGATTTTGCACTTTTATCCATTGCCTTTGCAAAGTTCATTAGGCCCAACTTTATATATAATGGTGAAAACAAATTCTTATGTGGGTCAATAAGTGCTGGATGCAAGACATTTAATTCATGTCACATGGGCACCGACAATTTAGCACAGGTGATTCTCATTTGTGATTTTCCACAGGCAAATCAAAATGAGTTTCCATACTAATTCAATGTAAAGTGTGCCAGTGCCAGTGACACAGCAGCTTTAGGTTTTCCTATTTTTCCCTCCCATTGTTTTTTGTTTTAAATTTTTCTTTATCATTTGCTCTTTTGTATTTTACTTGAGTCTCTATACAAAAAAGCTGTTTCACTTGATTTATTTTTTGTCAGGAGATCCATTGGGATTGCTTCGGGTCTCTGACATCAGCGGAAGTTTTTTCTGGATCCGAGGTGTTTCCGGAACACCTGCTCGCAGTCCAGTTTATGTCTGAGCGGGTGTACATGCGCCGGTGACACACATCTAGCCTAATCAGGGCATCATATGTTCCCACAATTTGCACACTTTATCCCATGTGCCCACACGAAGCAGTCTGACACGAAACACGTGGCAGGGCTATCTTTGACACATACTAAGTGTAGGGATAGCCTTTTAAATCTGGTTCTATTAATGGATAAACTCATATATATAGTTTTCATTAAGCTCTAGCACCTTATTGTAGTTGGTAGGAACTTCCTTCACTAATAAGGGCTGCCACCTTAAGCTGGGGTTACACATACCGATGTTCCAGTGACCTGATCAACGATCCGACTGGACTGGGATGTGATCGCTGGTGAGATGCCACACAGGCAGACTCACCAGCGATTCTCCAGCGATGCGCCGACACCCGACGGTCGTAGGGATCTGTCGGCTGTCTCAGGCGCAACATGGGGATCGCTGGTCGTTGCCCCTGTCACACATGCTGATGCATGCATGCCAGCGGGAGACCAGTGACCAAAAAATGGTCCCGGCCAATCCGCAGTGATCAGCGATCAGTGAGCTGATCGCTGGTAGCTGCGGCATGTCACACACAGCGAAGTTGCTACCTAGGTCGCTGCAACGTCATAAAACCTGTGACGTTGCAGCGACATCAGTAGTGTTTTCGCTGTGTGTAACCCAGCCTTTAGTGAGATAACCACCACCCAGTTAATATTTTGAGCACTTTACCTGAAAGGTATATGAACGACCCTAAACAAACCAGTGTTACTCCCTTACTTTTTCTTGTCTCCTATCAGTACTTGTATTTTCTCTCTCTGTGTCACCAACCATTTTACCAATTTTTACCATTGTAACATTGACACCATGTTTGTTGTTTGTCCACATGTGATGGGTTTATTGAATGACTCCATATTACATTTGAATACTTGTGTGGACCTTTTCTGGTGTCTTTATGAAAATTTGGGCAGTAGTACACTCAATTTTCTTGTTGTATCTACATTTCCTAGAGTAGTTGTCCATATTATATTATGATGCCCAGGGTGTGACCTTTTTCTTGTTTCATTTGCTCTTTTGTAGCTAACTCATGTTAGGCTCTACACTAAAAAACTGTTTCACTTGATTCATTGTTTTCAGGAGATTTTAAACATTATCTACTTAAACTTCATGGGTGGCAATAATGATGAACAGGAGTATAGCTATATACTGGAGGAATTGTCAATGTATGGGTACTGTCCAATGCCTGCAAGAGTTGTATTGTAAATTTGTTTTGCACAGGATATATCAATTAATCATTACATTTTTTGATAACTGGTATACAAGTAAGCATACATAACTAAATGACATAGATATGCAAACTATGAATTAACACATGTGGAATTATATACTTAACAAAAAAGTGTGAAACAACTGAAATATGTCTTATATTCTGGCATCCATCATCCACTTCTGTCTGTATGAGGCCAAATTTCATAATCCACTTTGCTGACCAGAAGTACTCTGTAAGCAATATTGGGACACCCAAGTGTTGATTCAATATGGACTAGACAACAATTCTGCAAACCCCACCACCCGCCCACACAAACGCCTGACATGAGGCAAGAGACAAGAGAATGCCAAGAGTGTGCAAAGCAGTAATCAAAGCAAAAGGTGGCTACTTTGAAGAACCTAGAATACAAGACATATTTTTAGTTGTTTCACAATTTTTGATTAAGTATATAATTTCACATGTGTTAATTCATAGTTTTGATGCCTTCATTGTGACTCTACAATTTTCATAGTCATGAAAATAAAGAAAACTCTTTGAATGAGAAGGTGTGTCCAAACTTTTGACCTGTACTGTACATACACACACCTGCGCATACACACACACATACACATAAGCATACACAGACATACATGCACACATACACACATATACACACATGCACACATTCACACCTACACCCACACACACTTGCACACACATGTCTATACATACATGCACACACACATGCTCACACATGCGTATATAGGCTCACACACGTGCATACAATCATGTACATTCACACACATATACACATTCGCATACATGCACACACATGCATACACACATGTGCATACATACGGACACATGCATACATATACCTACACATGCACATACACTGACATACACATACGCACACATACACACAAGCACACATACGTACACACACACGCACACATACACACACATACAAACACATACGCACACACACATACATGGACAAACACACATGAATACACAATCACATACATACAGCCACCATCTTTGGACACTCAAGTATACAGAGATGGCGGTAGCAATATGCATCACACTACCCCACTGCAAGATTACAGTAATTACAGGATTACGTTAGAAAATAACTTGGTGGGGGCTAATAAAGTGGATAATGAGGCATCTTTGTCTATTTTGTATGTAATAAAGGATTTCCCTCAATGTTGTGTTTTAGTTATCTTTACTGACTGTATTGCTAATGGCTGGCTGTCATACTGACAGCTAACATTAGCAAAAGGGCTTGACATCAGCTGCTGAAAAAACGTAACAGCAAACCCATTATTACCCAGTCTACCACAGCTACACGGCAGCAGGAAGAGTGGTTTAACCGCCAGTTTTGGCTCATGAAGGCGACAATTCTGGGGTGGCTGCTGGCTGCAATTTTCAGCGTGGGGGGCCCAGAATGCTTTGGCCTCACCAGCCCTCAGCTGTCTGGGTTACCTTGGCTGGCAATAGAAAATATGGCGAAGCCCACGCCAATTTGTTTTCAGTTATATAATTGAATAACTTTAAAAAAAATAGGTCTCCCTTGTATTTTTCATTGCTAGCAATGGTAATACATGGCAGAAGGAGTTGTCAACCAGTACCTGTTTGGTTTACCTGCACTGGCAAAAGAAAATACACACAGCCCTACACATTTTTCACCAGGTAATTAAACACTTTATTATTAAAACAAAACACAGAAACAGATATTTAACTAAAAATACATGTATTTTAGTACATAGGAAGAGAGCACTGGAGGGGAGAGAGATAGGGGAGAGACTGCTGCCACCCCCAGCTCCATAGAGCCTGCCCCATCGTGATGTCACAACTCTCCTGATGCGTTAACATCAGGCCCATATCTAGTATAATATGAGACAATGTGTCAGAATGTGGTAGAGCCTCCTATAAAAAAATTTTTAAAACTGTTAATCCTGCAAAATATGGAAAAAGATCTAAAAAGTCATGTAATAATGTACTACCAAGAATAGTAATCTCCTTGAAGCAAAAAAAGATAATTTCACGCAATAAAAATGCATTTAGCAGCCTCTTTAGACTGTACAGGTAAAATTTCCAACTTTCTCATGATTTTCTCCAAAATAATCATTTCTGGCAGTCAAAACAGGCTGTTAGTCACCAGATGAATGCTCATTCTTTGAGTGAAATAATCTTTTGGTAGGAACAAAAGATCATTACTCTCAGCAGCCCATCATACTATGAATTTAAGACCTGCACTGCCAAGAATAATGGCAGCACATGTTGACTAAATGTTCTATTATAGACTTTTCAATGCGCATCTGAAGCAGGGTCAGCCTGTGTAACAGACTAATATACAACTGTTGATCCACAAACATCTCAAGTAGCACTTTTCAAGCAGTCTCCAGTTTGCTTTATGCAAATTGTTACTTCAGTGAGGAAGTGAAAAACTCTAATGCCACCTAATAAAGGTAGCAAGCCTAATAGTCATAATTGACTCTTTAACAAGCCTTTTAATATGACTCAAGATTTGTGCCAGATCAGAACCACTGAGGTTGATGGCTACCAGTTAAGAGCATGTAGTATGTAATGTACAGTAAAAGGAGTTATGAGGGAATGGAAAACATGAAATAATTATTATTTATTATTATAATTTATTTATATAGCACCATTAGGTTCCATGGCGCTTTACATGAGGATAGGGGAGACAAGCACAATTACAATAACTCTAGACAATCAGGACATATAGATACAGGAGGGGAGGGGACCCTGTCCACAAGGGCTCACGGTCTACGAGGGGCGGGTGGGGATACAGTAGGCTGGGGGAGTGTCAGTTATGGGGCGGTCGCCTGGGTCTCATGGCAGGTTGTAGGCTTGATGGAATAGGTGAGTCTTCAGGTGACACTTGAAGCTTCTCAGGGTCGGAGAGTGTCTGACGTGTTGGGGCAGGGAGTTCCAGAGTATGGCAGATGCCCGGGCGAAGTCCTGAACGCAGTTGTGCGAAGAGGAGATGAGGGGGGAGCAGAGGAGAAGTTCTTGGGAGGAAGGGAGGTTGCATGTGGGTAGGTATCAGGAGACCAGGGCAGAGATGTATGGAGGGAACAGGTTGTGTAACACTGTGTATGCCATGGTTAGTATTTTGAACTGGGATCTCTTGGAGGCAGGGAGCCAGTGAAGGGCTTGGCAGAGGGGGGAGACAGGGGAGTAGCGGGAGGACAGATGGATTAGTCAGGCAGCGGAATTGAGGATAGATTGGAGAGGTGTGAGGGAGTTGGATGGGAGGCCAGTGAGAAGGAAGTTGCAGTAGTCAAGGCGGGAGATGATAAGGGCATGAATAAGTGTTTTAGCAGTATCGTGGGTAAGGCAGGAATGGATTCGTGAGATGTTTCTAAGCTGGAGCCGGAGAGATGTGGAGATGGCTTCGATGTGGGGCTTGAAGTATAGGGAGGAGTCAAGGATTACCCCGAGGCACTTGGCTTGGGAGACTGGGGAGAGGGCGCAGTCATTGACGCAGATGGATAGGTTGGGAAGTGTGGGGGTAATTTCTTGGGGGGAAGACTATGAATTCAGTTTTGTCCATGTTGAGTTTAAGGAAGCGAGCAGAGAAAAAGGATGAGATGGCGGAAAGACATTGTGGGATTTTTGAGAGTAGGGAGGTGATGTCGGGGCCAGACAAGTAGATTTGGGTGTCGTCGGCATAGTGGTGGTGCTGGAGGCCGTGGGACTCAATGAGTTGTCCTAGGCTGAGTGTGTATATGGAAAAAAGTAGTGGTCCAAGACCGAACCTTGGGGGACTCCGACAGAAAGGGGGTAGGGTGAGGAGGAGGTGTGGGTGTGGGAGACACTGAAGGTCCGGTCTGCTAGGTATGAGGAGATCCAAGAGAGGGCAAGGTGGGTGATGCAGAGGGATTCCAGGATCCGGAGAAGAAGGGAGTGGTCAACTGTGTAGAAGGCGGCAGACAGGTTGAGGAGGAGGAGGATGGAGTAGTGGAGTTTGTTCTTGGTGGCAAGTAGGTCGTTGGTGACTTTGGTCAGGGCTGTTTTGGTGAAGTGGAGGGGTCAGAAGCCGGACTGTAGGCAGTCGAAGTGGGGGCAGGATGAGAGGTGAGAGGACAGTTCAGAGTGGACGTGTTGTTCGAGTAGCTTAGAGGCGAATGGGAGAAGAGATATGGGGCGATAGTTAGTGACAGAGGTAGGGTCAATGGAGGGTTTTTTAAGGATGGGCGTGATTAGGGCGTGTTTGAAGGCCGAGGGGAAGGCGCCAGTGGTAAGTGATAGGTTGAAGAGGTGGGTGAGGGCTGGGATGAAAATGGAGGTGTGATTAGGAATGAGGTGGGATGGGAGCGGGTCATGGGCGCTGGTGGTGAGGTGTGATTTCGACAGGACGGAGGAGAGGTGGTCTTCAGTTATGGGGGGGAAGTGGCTAATGGAGGAGGAGGGCAGTGTAGGTGAGAGGGGAAGTTGTGAGAAAAGTGGGCCAAAGCTGTTTCTGACCTTGTCGATCTTCTCCTTGAAGAAGGTCTCAAAGTCTTCAGCGGAGATGAGGGGAGAGGAGGGAGGAGAGGGCGGGCGGAGTAAGGAGTTGAAAGTTTTGAAGAGCTGTTTGGGGTTGGGGGACAGAGAGGTTATTAGGGATGAGAAGAAGGCTTGCTTGGCAGTAGCAAGTGCCGTCTTGAAGTCAGTGAGGGACTGTTTGAACAGAGCAAAGTGCTCGGAGGTGTGGGACTTTTCCATTTTCTCTCGGCGACCGTGGACGCCCGTCTTAGGTTTTTAGTGAGGGTCGTATGCAAGGGTTGCCTGTTAGTGCGTGGAGCGTGGAATGTGAGGGGGGAGGCTAGGTTGAGGGCGTTCATTATTGTGGTGTTGTATAGGTTGGTGGCAGTGTCTATGTCACCAGCGGAGGGTATGTCGGTGAGAGGGAGGAGTGATTCGGAGAATAAAGGAAGATCAAGATCTCTTAGGTTTCAGCGAGAGTGATCAAGTTTGCAGGGACGGGGTAGCGTGGCAGGGGAGGAGAGGGTGGAGAAGGTCAAGAGATGGTGGTCAGATAGAGGGAATTCTGAAGTTGTGAGGTTGGAGAGGGAGCAGAGGCGGGTAAAGATGAGGTCAAGCGTGTGGCTTTGTTCGTGGGTGGGAGAGGAGGACCATTGGGAGAGTCCTAGGGAAGGGGTCAGGGAAAGAAGGTTGGAGGCGGCTGGGAGGGGAGTGACAATGGGGATAATGAAGTCGCCCATGATGATGGTGGGAATGTCAGCAGAGAGGAAGTGAAGTAGCCAGGTGGTGAAGTGGTCAAGGAAGGAGGCTATGGGTCCAGGGGGCGGTGGTTGATGGCTAGCTGGAGGTTGCAGGGGGAAAAGATTCGGACTGAGTGGGCTTTGAAGGAGGGGGCAGTGACGGAGGGTGGCGGGGGAATACGGCTGAAGGTGCAGGAGTTGGACAAGAGTATGCCGACACCACCGCCATGTTTGCCAGAGGGACAGGGGGTGTGGGACAGACTGAGGCCGCCGTACAATAGTGCAGCGGGGGAGGCCGTGTCGGAGGGGGTGAGCCAGGTCTCGGTGATGCCAAGGAATGAAAGTTTCTTGGAGATAAAAAGTTTGTGCATGTCTGGGAGTTTATTGCACACTGAGCATTCCAGGGTGCACCGGGTAGAACAGTGGGGGGGGGGCATGGGTTTCAGGGAATAGGTCTAAGGTTGGTGGGGTTGCGAGGGTTAGTGGTGGTGAGGTTGCAAGGGTTGGCGATGGGTCATGGGTGTGGGATGAAGGAGGTTGTGGGGATGTGGTGGGGGGGCCAGGATTGGTGGAGATGTCACCGGCAAGGAGGAGGAGTAGGCAGAGGGTTAGCTGTTGGGAGCAGTAGAGCTTACGTGGCGGGCGTGATTGTTTGGTGATTGAGGATTGAAAGTGAATGAATAGGTCAGAGAAGTGGGTGAGGTGGTTAGGCAGGATGGAGGATGAGAGCAGTATTTCGTTGCTGGGAGGGGGAAAAAGTGGGGGTAGTAGGAAGTGGAAAAGGATGGGAGTGAGAGTGAGGAGTAGCGGGAACATTGTTTCCTTTGAGCAGGGAGTGAGTGTGGCAGCATGGGTGAGAAGCAGAGGGGGCTGGCTGCACGATTACCTGCTCTGCCTCCCGGTGGTGGAGTAGTGAAGGGGGGGCACTGCTGCGCGGCTGCAGGAAGTCACAGTGTCACTTCCAGCAGTCCTCCCTCAGCCTCGGCGCTATCGCGGTCGCGGCGGGGGTGGCTGGAGACACAGGCAGCAGGGCCCCCCAGGGAGCTCGGGGCCCCCCCAGGTGACCTCTCAGCCCCCCACCTGACGGCCACACAAGGTAGCTGACCGGATAGCAGCGTAGCGACGCTGGGTCCGGGCCCCCCACAAGCGCCGGGCCCCAAAGCGACTGCTACGTCTGCTATGCCAGTAGTTACGCCCCTGCTCGGATGCTCCTATGTATCCCTATGGGCTCGGATTGTGCTCAGATGTTTTCTTTTGGCCATCCGATTTATGCACAATCCGTAGCCTTCCGATTTGGTCACGGATCCAAAATCTGCTGTGATTTTGGTGTCCGTGACTAAAGTCAGACACCACGGATCTGTGATGGATCTGTAATGATCTGTAGGGCTACACAATAGGAGCCTATGGACATCGGATCCAAGTCTGCTCATACATAACCCTGCCTATCCTTGTCACTCCCTGTCTCTCCCTGTCCCTCCTCTATCTCTGCTCTCTCTCTCCTCTATGCCCCCCTGTGACCTCCCCCCTGTCCTCTCCCCTCCGGTATGTGAAAAAAAAACCTCCCAGAGGATACTTTACCTTCCGCCGGCTGTGGGGATGTGACAGTCCCCTTCTGGTGGCTGAAGGGCCTGACATCAGGTGACCAGCTCTGTGACATCATGAGAGGTCCTTGCAGCCACCAGAAGGAGACTGTCTCATGAAGGTAAAGTATCCTCCGGGAGGATTTTTTTTTTTCACATACTGGAGGGGAGAGGACAGGGGGGAGTACGAGGGAGAGGATAGAGGAGAGGAAGAGCAGAGATTGAGGAGGGACAGACAGGGAGAAACAGGGAGTGACAGGGACAGATAGAGAAGATGCAGGGACAGGCAGAGAGAACAGGATCCACACGGATCCAGCATCCAATCGGATACGGATGGCTATTTGCCATCCGATTGCAAAGATCCGTGTGGATCCGTGGCTGTCCGTGGGGATACTGACAACACACGGATCCCCACGGACAGCCCAAAAACGCTATGTGAAGCCAGCCTTACTGCTACTACTGGTCTTTTTATACATCTTAATACAATTAAGTTCATTTTACAATTAGTGACATATTTACAACAGTGTTACATTTACCATCACCATTTTTATAAAGTGTAACTTCTTTAACATTTTTCCACATTCCTACATGGCCACATTTTATTTAGTGTTAAAAATACATAGTGAATAGCATTAAAAATGTTAATTGGCTACTTCAGAGCACAGTTGGTATTAATTAATATCATTATTATGCACTGTATTAACGCTCACCCATATCTTTGCAGTTGCTGTGCCCCAGCATCCCGGAAGTCGCAATGCGCATGCGCCAACTTCCAAGGGCAAAGACCCGTTGAAGCAGTAAACCCGTGAAACCCACAAACCGTCATCCATCAACTCCTCACTCCCTCTCCCCGCATTGATGTTCCTGCTATGATGCTGGCAGGACAGATCGAATAAACAGAACTATCTTCAGATGGTGAGTGCCGCTTCGTTTCTTCTATTTGTTGGAGCAAAAATCCCTATTTTCCCGCTTAGATAGATACTGCAGATAGATTGATACTGCAAATAAATAGTACATTTTTTTCAATAGCGATCTCCAGAGCTCTATGAAGAATGAATGACTTTACAAAGCTGCAATGTGATTAATTGAAAACTAGAAGAAAAGTAGAAAAGAGCACATAGGGTCTTATCCGGGTGTGACCGGGGTGTTGTATTGTGTGCTGTTGCAATAACCTTATGTTGTTGTGAGAGTCACAACAACTATTGAAGCATAAGCCGGCTTGTAGCACTCTGCCCAAGGGAAACCGATTAAAGCATTAGATGAAAGGTGGTAATTCGTGCGCTGCCGTCTGTCTGTTGATTCCAAGAAATCCAAGGAATCACAAGATGTTAAAAGCAATACCTCTAATGTCTAATTCTTACGCGTTTCTTGGTACTTCAGACCACTTCATCAGAGATCCACAAAGGTTTACCTTACTCCTCACCTCTTAGGCCCTCCGCTCCATACTATTAGCCATCTAGACTGCGTCACATCTTGAAATCTGCTTTATGAACACTAAGATCTCCTAGTCTTTTCACTGAGCCAGGTCTTCTGATTCTGATCGAACTTAAGATGGTGCTGCAGCTGTGCGCTCAAGGTGACGGCGCGTGTTGTGACATCATACTGTCCTGACATTTTGCACACCTGCACAGACCCTTCTCGAGTCTCATCAGATTTGGAAGTCCCAGTTCAGTGTGAGAAGCCAAGGAACTAGAGGATGAGTCAGTGATTGGATGGGTGTCAGTGAGGGGCATGGGACATTTGTTTCATTCTGTGGTCTGGTTCCTGGGAAGTTTCAGGCAAATTATTTGAATTCAAAGTTTTGCCTTACCCTTATTCCAATTAATTAAAAGTTTTAAAATTTTAAAAAATATTTTTATATTTCTTAAAATATCAAAATCAGAATTATAAATATAGTTAAACTATTGCTTCTATTACCAAAATTAAATTTGACAATAAAATACCCCCTTTAACCTTATTTTCCAGTTTACTAAATTAATAACAGACAGTGAATAAGGTGTTAATATTTCCCTGACTTATATGTACAACCCAAGTGAAAAGGGTTTACAATGCCGCTGAAATATTTCAAAATTAAATGTCAGATTAATCCCATGACTAATAGGTGACCTGCAAATTAGGACCTCTGAGATCCGACTGAAGTTAAGCATAGTATCCGTGCCATAATTCTAAAGATCTATGACTGCTTTACATCTTTTTGATGTTCATGGAGTGCATTGTTCAAATATCATGGCTCTGAGGACATGATAAACTTGGAGAATATTGTTTGAAATTAGGCATGTTCAGATACATAGCCTTTAATTTGCGAAGGCATTTATTAAAATATGATAATGCTATTTTTTAATGAGGAGTTTAATGGTTATTAAAAATATGAAATGAATGAGTATGAAACTGCAATGCTGTTTCGCTATTATCTGTAGGTATTCCTTATACAATAAACTAACCCTTTTCACTTCTGTGTTAGTTCTTTTTTTTAATTATTTCATATGTGAATCCAGGTCCTGGGCTCAGAACTGTGTCGATTTAGGGTCAGTTTTAATAGTTTTCCAAACTAAACAATTGAAAAGCAGAAGCAGAAGATGAAAAGGGATCTCCATTAATACTCTAAATGAATGGGATGCAGTTTTGCACCCTCGAAGGTTTACACAGCAGTTTGCCCTCACTTTGAGCATGTTGTAGTTAACTGCTTAATGAGGGTAGGACCAATAATTCACTGGTAAGGAGATTCATTGTTAAACTCTTCATCTCCAACATTCTCTGGATCCCAAAATAATTGTATATTATGGACACTCCTCAACACTGAAATTGCAAAACCAAAAAGGAAAAAATGGAAGTAAAATTTTTAAAAATCTCGATTCATTCAGTGGCGAGTTTAAGTGTCACATCCAGAAATACTTGCACTTACATGCTCTGGTGGCAATCAGTGATGTAAGGATGCCTTCACACTTGTGCTGCGTATTGCGGTGTGGAAGCGCAAGCTGAGTACAGACACCGCGTTCAGGGTGCGGACGAGAATGTGTGATTTGTACGCAAGCATCCGCATGCGTACAAATCACACACAGAAGTGAATGGGCACGCCCACGCCCATCCGCAGCTGAGCGCATCACCGTGCGTCCCCATGTTAAACATAGGGACGTGCGGTGACTGCACTCAGCTTGCTCTTCCCCACCGCAATACGCAGCGGCAGGGAGTGCAAGTGTGAAGCCGGCCTTATTAATGGTTATCTGAGGACTGTGCTGCCACATTGAATGCACTTTGGTAAGCAAATCATCAAGATCCACCACTGGCAGCCTGGCAGCTCCCATTGCAATTGTTAGCTAATGATGACCCAGATGTGTTTGACGGAAGACAAATCCAGAGACACTGCAGGCCATGAAAACTCTATAGAGAAAGTAAAAAAAATATATAAATGCAATGAATATGAGTCCTTCACCATTATTTGCAGCTTCCAGTTTCCAGCTTTCTGACCCAGCAAAATACATTTGCCAGTATTCCTTTCCATCCTTTCTGCTCTCACCAGTCTATGAAACTTATGCTCTCACTCTCTACAATTCTTACCACTAGTGATGAGCGAGTGAGCTTTGCCTTGGTTGGTTATCAAAATAGAGGGAACGACAGACTGTTTTTTTTTCTTAATTAGTTATCAATAAGAACTATGAAACTGTCAACTCTCCACTCTCTAAGGCTGGCTTCACATAGCGGGTTTGATCCAATCCGTGGCTGTCCGTGTAAACCTGACAGCCCCGGACTGGATTTTGGCCCCATAGTATCCTATGGGGTCAGATAGAAGCCAGATGGCAGCTCTCTGCCATCCAGTTTCTATCTGTCCGGGACAATGCGGGAGAATTCAGAATTCTCTCATGGACACAAAACATTGGTTGCAACGTTTTTGTGTCCGAGAGGAGAATATCTCCTCTAATTGGCTACTCCTGGATTCGCCCAGATTCGCCCGTCCTCCCGGATCCGGGGCAATCCGGCACTCCCTAACATGGGAGCCTATGAGGCCAGATTGCCCCAGTCCGGGAGGATCTGGGAACCGGACACCTGCGGCTGCACGCCGCTGTTGTTTCAGGACCGCGGCTAGCTCCCTGCGAGCCACGGTCCTGATTCAGCAGCAGCTGCAGCTGCCTCCGGGTGCACACCGGACTGGAGGGCATATTAGCCCTCTGGTTCTGTGGGCTGATCCGATCCGGGACTGTCAGGTTCACCCTGAAAGCCACGGATCAGATCAGACACGCTAGGTGAAGCCAGCCTAATAACCTGAAAGCAGAGTATGATATTCAGGCCACAACTGGAAAATCAGAACCACAGCTAAAGTTGCTTGAAAGCCAACTGTTATGAGATGCTGCACAATAATTACGTGCATTAACTATTTAAATTCCAAATGCTACTGGTGTCCAAGAACCTTATCTGAGAGACGTTCTTTCTTCAGTTACTGATAATAAAAAAATGCTTCATACCTTAGGCTGGCTTCACACTACGGCTGGGATCCGATCCGTGGCTGTCTGCTTGAGGCAGGCAGCCACGGACCGGATCGGCACACTGAACTGGAGGGCTAATTTGCCCTCCGGTCCGGTGTGCAGCTGCACGCAGCTGCCACCACTGATAGGTCAGCACCGCATCTCGCAGGAAGCTAGCCGCGGTCCTGAACTGTCAGGAGGGGCCGGCGCTGAGCTTCAGCACCATGGAGTTGTCCGCTCTGACAGATCAGGAACGTGGCTCGCTCCTTGCGAGCCGCGGTCCTGAGTTATCAGCGGTGGCAGCTGCGTCGGCTGCACACCGGACCCGAGGGCAAATTAGCCCTCCAGTTCTGTGTGCTGATCTGGTCTGGGGCTATCAGCCTCAAGCAGAGAGCCACGGATCAGATCCCAGCCGTAGTGTAAGGCTAAAGTCACATTTGGGGTTGGGCTTGCAGATCCTGATCTGGTTTTGAGCATTAAAAATGCTCAAAGCCGCATCCGGATCCACAGCCATAGGCATCAATAGAGCAACCGGATTGCACTATTTGCAATATGGTTACCGGATCCGGTTTTCTGATTTGCGGTAAAAATCATGCAGGCTACATTTTTCGCAGGGGTTGAAAAACCGGACCCGGATTTCTAACATGGAGCCCAGAGGGTCCAGATCCTGTTCCGCAAGACATATATGAATGCCTGCAGTACCGGATGGGTTTGGAACAACAATGCAGCATCTGTGCGGCATATCAGTACAGATGCTGCATTGGTGTACATTAACCCGGTGATTGAAGGTTTAATGTGTATAATATATGTGGGCAACATGTCTCCAGGGAGTGTCCACCCTCCCTGGAGACATGATGCCCAAATCATATGGCATTTTAAGTGCTATTTGTGTATATCAATGTTTAGCCGATATTTGTTGGCTTTTAAAAATCATGAATGGAAGCCGGCGGCTCCTGGTTGTCAGCACGATCATTAGTACTCACTGAGCGCAAGCACGCTGCTGGCCAGCATCCTTACTAAGGAGCTGTCCCAGGTGCTTATGCCAATTGCGTACAGTACCCGCCGCTCTACATGGTGCTGAAGGCTTAAACATCAGCTCTATGGCCAGCGCACCGGAGTTTGTCTCTTTATTTCTAATAAAGATTTTTAACTCTGTGAGGTGTCTTTTTTTACCTTTTCATTGGAGATTCTTAATGGCTGAGTCTAAATTGGCTTTACATTGAGAATCTCAGGGCTTACTAGCAGCTGGTAAAACAAAACTGGTATTAACCCCTTATTACCCAGCGTGCCACCAGCCACCAGGGCTGTTGGAAGAGCCTGGTAAGGTGCCTGGAAATAGCGCTTCTTATAAATGTGCCATTTTCATGGGCGGCTGCGGGATGCTATTCTTTAGCGTAGGGGGGAACTAAAGCAATGGTCCTTCACCCCGCTTAGAATACTATCCCTTAGCTGACAATTAAAAAATAGGGCAGAGCCCATGCATTTGTTTTTGCCAGCCAACAGTAAGTTAGGCAGCTGAGAGTGGCAGCTCACAGATATCTGCTTTCACTGGGCTAGACTTAAAAATGCGGCGAAGCCCTACGCGTTTTTTTTTTATTAATTCTTTATTTAACACCGTATAACGCTAGGTTGGTTGCCATAAACTAAGGTGTATGGCAAGCAAGCAGAATAACTGTCCAGATTGTGGAAATCCAGTCTGACTACAACAGCCAATCACAGGGGCTCTCACAGAGTGACATTGCAGTGAATATGCAATTAGCGTAATAGGTGGCCCTGGAAGTACCAGAGGGAGCCTGTTATGACCGATCTAGCTATTCAATCTAGCTACTCTTTTCTCAGGTTATACAGCATGAGAAAGACCATGTTAAAGACGCATTGCACACGGACCACACTTGCACCACAATGACACTACACTAATTGCTCTTGCATCACACTCACAGGACAATACGAAAAGCACTCACATGACTGTCATGCATCAAAAACGCTCCGATTTTCACGCTTCTAGTGTGCCTCTACCCTTAGGCTGAAGGCACACTGTGCGATGGACTCACGCGAGTGTAATGCGAGGGAAATTCGAATTGCATTCGGACCAGTGTTGCCCTATCAGGCAGGACAGACTGGTGTGAGTCCCCCGCACTGAAATCGTATTGCGAGTCAGAAGCGAGTGCAGCCGCAGCATGCTGCGACTGCACGCGATTCTCACGTGCGAGAGGGCAATGCAAGTCTATGGGGTGAGAAAATCTCGCCCCCATACAGCACACTGTGCGATATTGGCACGAGTGTGCTGTTAAATTTGCTTCAAACCGGCCGGCTGTCATAGCCGGCAAGTTTAAATTTACCGTTTTGCCAGTACAGTAATCAATAATGTTCCAGCGCTGTCACAGCAGTGCTTAAACATTATTGTTTAATAAACTCAGTTAGAAAACTAAATAATAAACTGCTGTCTGTTAATAATAATTTTAACCCCCTCTGCAGGCTCTGCGCTACATGTCTAAGGGTGCTTTCACACTAGCGTTTATTTGAAATCGCGGCAGATGCGGTGAAAAAACCGCATCTGCCGCGATTACCGCATACTGGCTGCACTTGCGGCACGGTTGCGGCACGGTTGCGGCAAGCCCCATACAATGTATAGGTGGGCTTGCGGCAGGTGCGGCAAGTGCGGTTTTGGCACTTGCGGCAGGTGCGGCCGCGAAAAAAACCGCGGTCAGCTAATTTCAAATAAACGCTAATGTGAAAGCACCCTAAGACAACAATATAGGGAAACATCTTGGACTCACATGATCAGCAACTCAAAAATACATGAACAACCTGAGAACAGAGTTCTATAGCTACAAAACCCAGTATAGAAGTCAAAAAGATCCACCAATTTGAAGGTGCACACATTTATTGTAACATCAGTGAATCAGTATAAAATACTGGGGACGAACATAAAACCAAGGAGGGTTACAGAGAGGGTGAACAGGTCACAGACCCCCATAGCAGGATACAGTTACAGGCAATTACATAGATATCCATCAGGCATACAGCATGGTACAAATAAATAAAGATAAATACAGTAAAATACCACATTGTTAGCCTATCACAGAGCCCAGAACTCACCCATGCTATGGGGCTATGAACCTACCGGAAGTACATGGAGCCGTGCCCGCGCATGCGCGGTTACTTCAAGTCACACTGTGCATGCGCCGAGGATGCCGGCGCCACATTAGTGTGCAATGCGCGCTGTGTTATTGCGTCCCTGCACTGCAGGGCACGCAGCTCCGTGAGTTCCGGGGTCGGAAGTGTACTTCCGGTGATGTCCATTAGTGTGCAATGCGCGCTGTGTTATTGCGTCCCTGCACTGCAGGGCACGCAGCTCCGTGAGTTCCGGGGTCGGAAGTGTACTTCGGTGACGTCCATTAGTGTGTAATGCGTGCTGTGTTATTGCATCCCTGCACTGCAGGGCACGCAGCTCCGTGAGTTCCGGGGTCGAAAGTGTACTTCGGTGACGTCCATTAGTGTGCAATGCGTGCTGTGTTATTGCATCCCTGCACTGCAGGGCACGCAGCTCCGTGAGTTCCGGGGTCGGAAGTGTACTTCCGGTGACGTCCATTAGTGTGCAATGCGTGCTGTGTTATTGCGTCCCTGCACTGCAGGGCACACAGCTCAGTGAGTTCCGGGGTCGGAAGACGTCACCGGAAGTACACTTCCAACCCCGGAACTCACGGAGCTGCGTGCCCTGCAGTGCAGGGATGCACTAACACAGTGCACATTGCACACTAATGAGCAGCAGGTGGCCACCAGGTATTTAGCCAGGTCCTCACTCCCTCTCTATCACCCCCTGAAGAAGACTATCTTGAACCACGTGTCGGGGTAGCCCCTGAACACGTGTCATAACCCCATAGCATGGGTGAGTTCTGGACTCTGTGATAGGCTAGCAATGTGGTATTTTACTGTATTTATCTTTATTTATTTGTACCATGCTGTATGCCTGATGGATATCTATGTAATTGCCTGTAACTGTATCCTACTATGGGTGTCTGTGACCTGTTCACCCTCTCTGTAACCCTCCTTGGTTTTATGTTCATTCCCTGTATTTTATACTGATTCACTGATGTTACAATAAATGTGTGCACCTGCAAATTGGTGGATCTTTTTGACTTCTATACTGGGTTTTGTAGCTATAGAACTCTGTTCTCAGGTTGTTTCTGCGCTACATGTCGGCATAGAGACTGCAGATGCGGCTAATAAAATATTACTGTAATATCACACTGGAGCTTCAGCACAAGGGGCGGCTGTCATGGTACGCTTTTTACGTACGCAATTAGCATAAGTACAATAATAATATCATAATATTGTGAGCTGTCCATGTTACTTACGCCAATTGCGTACGCAAAAAGAGTACCATGACAGCCACTGTCCCTGAGTATGTGCACACATTAAGTATTTGATGCAGAATTTTCTCCAACATTTTGGCATCTATTGGAAAATGCAGCAGCAAAAGCATGCATTTCTGTTACGTTTTTTATGTCTTTTTTTACATGTGTTTTTGGGCTTAGATTTTTCTCACTCATTATTATGACTGGTATCTGCAGCAAAAACAATGAAATAATTAACTTACTGCAGATTTAAATCTGCACCAAATCTGCAAGGAGAAAATAAGCAACGTGTGCATGAGGCTTCATGATTCTCATTTATTTTGCTGCCATCGGGAAACCCTCCAGATTTTTTCACAAATCTGAGCAGAAAAATTTGTCAAATCTGCAAAGTTTGCAAAGGATATTGTTGTCCAATAAAAAAGTATTCTTTTTACTTGAAAAAAAAAATTAAAAATAAAAAATTATAAGGGACTATGCACAATATATGGGATTGATTTGATATACCGTATATACTCGCGTATAAGCCAAGTTTTTCAGCCCAAAAATTGGGCTGAAAAGTATCCCCCTCGGCTTATACGCGAGTCAATATGGCAGCCCCAGCAGCCCCAGCAGCCCCAGCAGCCTCAGTAATCCAGGGCCCCCCCAGCCTTGCTCCGGTAACCTGTAAAGTAAAATATACTTATCACTGTCCCGCTGCCGTCCGAGCCCGCATCTGCCGACATCCCGATCCTCTATCTTCATGCGTCTTCTTCCGGTTTCCTCTGTTCGTCGCAGGCAATGACGTCATTGCCGGCACCGGCGCCGGCGCTGGGGCTGCTATATACTACCACTGGGGCTGCTGGGGATGCTATATACTACCTCTGGGGCTGCTGTATACTACCACTGGGGCTGCTGGGACTGCTGTATACTACCACTGGGGCTGCTGGGGCTGCTATATACTACCACTGGGGCTGCTGGGGATGATATATACTACCACTGGGGCTGCTGTATACTACCACTGGGGCTGCTAGGGCTGCTGTATACTACCACTGGGGCTGCTGGGGCTGCTATATACTACCACTGGGGCTGCTGGGGATGCTATATACTACCACTGGGGCTGCTGGGGATGCTATATACTACCACTGGGGCTGCTGTATACTACCACTGGGGAGGCCTGTATACCACTGGGGGGGGCCTGTATACCACACTGCTGGGGGCTGTATACCTGTGCTGGGGTCCACCCTCGGCTTAAACATGAGTCAATAGGTTTTTACAGATTTTTGGGGCAAAAGTAGGGGGGTCGGCTTATACACGGGTCGGCTTATACACGAGTATACACGGTAAGTAGCTTTAGACATCCCACCAAACTATTCTGCTGGTGTTAAAAAGAAAATACCAACAGAGCAGTGAAATGTTCAACTTTTGGAAATGTTAAAAGCTCCAAGTTTTTAAATCCTCAATAGGATAAGGTTAATAATGATGTGAATCCAATATCAGTGAACCTTTGTCATTGTATGGGGAGTTATCTGAGTCAGATCTGATAGACTTATGTTGTATCAAACATCCTATCAAGGAATAATTCTCTTTCTACCTATCTTCATATCAGGTTATGTCCCATATAGATCTGGCAGTGGCATTTGAGCCCATTTTACATCTTATGAAGGACGTTAACTAGTTATAGTGTAGCATCTGTAACCAGTCACCTATTCAAGTGAGACTTGTAGTTTCTCTGGAGAATTGTAGGGTTAGGGGCTATGTCTTATTAGCACTAGAAGTCCCAGAAATTTTGAGCTTCCCCCTGAAATCCCGAAAGAGGGTCAAATGACCCTTAGTCCAAACTGACAACTCTGATGGCTCCAATTAGCATCCTTTCATTTGTAAATGTGGCCTAAAATCCTTCAGGTCATTCGACCCGTCTCTGGGTTCCAAAGGTAGAAATATTAAATGACCCCTCTCTGGGACTTCTACGTAGTGATAATCCGTTCTGGACCCATCTTATAGCTAATGCTATGAACATTAATATTGTAGATTTTCTGGCTATTAATGAAGGTACTGCATCAAAACACATAACTTGGGATGCTATGAAGGCATTCATAAGGGAATTGTATATTACAGAGATTAGTCAAAGGAAAACTAAGAAGAGGAAAATAACACAAATATTGCAAAAAAAGTAGTAGACTGAGAGAATATATATGTGATTTCACCATCTGAAATTAATAAAAACAGTTGGGAACAGGCTCATCAAGCATTACATGACCATTTTATGTCTCTGCAACCCAGAAACAATTTTTTACAAAACAAAAATATTTTATACAGAGAAAGAACGCTGGCCAGATTTTGGCAACCATAGCTAGGGTGCAAAATAATCAAAATCATATATATAGGATAATGTATAAATTCAGGAGAGATTGTATGAGGATTAAAAAAGCCATGGGATCAAAACTGCCACATTCCTGCCTTTACTGTATCCCACCGCCTTGCTGGGTTCAAATAGTCTATTCACATACAACATCCGAATCACTCTTCACCCTTCCTATATTTTACTGTTTAGTTTTAGTTTGACAATTCTTTGGTACATTCCAGTGTCATACACATATTTATTTTCTAATGCTGTCATAGCAGCTTGCACCTATGCATTCAATCCACACAAATTATATACAATAAAAAGGAGCCTAAGCAGCCTGTTTCCCTGTTGATGCTCACAGTCAAGATTGGCCAAAATGCACTACAGTTCGTCCAATTTTTATTTTCATGGGCCACAAAATCACAGCCAGCCGAGTGCTCAAAAAGCATAAGGGATGTTAAACAAAGATGCTTATTGTCCTCAAGTGCCAACTCTGCACTTTCACCAGGGCACCAAATCTTAGAATACCTATTTTAGCAGTTCCCTCTCAGGACCAAATTATAAGCTCCAGCGGCTTACAATATTGCGCATTTAAAAAGCTTGAAGTTCAATTTGTGATTGATATGGCCGTTCACTACAAGTAATCAGCGCTGTCCATGATTGTGAAGTACTCAAAGCATTGCAAGAAGGCACACACGCCTATATTAACTGAGTTCCCCTTAGCACTAATTTTTAAAAAGGACCCTGCCACCACAGTTGACCCTCATAGCTAAGCTTTCCCAAGAGTCAACAGAGAGCATCCAATTTAAAATAAGGTCTCTAAAAAGCCTCTTTTCCCTGTTGACCCTCAGCTAAGATTGCAAGATCTTCCCCACAAAGAGCCCAGTTTTAAAGAAGAAGTCTTGAAAGCCTCTGTCCACAGTTGACCAACATACCCAAGAAACTTTATGAAGATTAGCCTACCAAGCAGGCAGCCACAACTAAATACTACAGCTAGGAGAGGTGTAAAATTCAAACATTTCTCAATCCAGAGAACTAATTTTAAGAAGGCCCATACATAGCAACCAGTCAGAGATAACGCACACAACCCAAATTAAAAGATTCCTCCACAGAGAAAATCAATGTTAAAAAGCTCACTAAAGAGCATCTTTGCAGACTTCACCCCACAGCCAACATTGAAAGATTGAAATACTTTTCAAAAGAGCACCAAAGAATGTCTTGTAACACTTGACCCTCACATCAAATGTTTTAATTAGTGATGAGCGAGTACCAAAATGCTCGGGTGCTCGATGCTCGGGCCGAGCATCCCAAGATACTCGTGTACTCGGCCCGAGCACCGAGCCCAATGTTATCCTATGGGAGACGCGAGTATTTTTATGAAATGACCCCCGGTAGCATGTAGAAACCCTAAAAATGTCACAAATGTCTCAGAAGAGTGCTCAAATGACATGGCAACAGCATGGGGAAGACCCCTGCAAGCATTTCTCACTCAAAAGTCACAGCTGTGAGCAATGTTGTTCGAGTTTTACGCCATTTTTACGGACTCACCAGAAAACCTTCCAAAATGACACCAAAAAGAATTTTCATGGCGGAAATGTTAAGGACACATACCCAATAGTGAGATAGGGCTGGTGTATGTTATTTTTTGTGATTGCATGAAAGATTTTGCGTTAAAATATTGTGTGGCACTCCGATGTCCCTAAGAAGAGACATACATTAAGGCCTCTTGACATAATGTGCCCATTTTGAGAAAGTGGGTCTATTGTAGTATTTTCCTTTGCCAGGGCAGTCCAAAATTGGGAGGTTCACCAATGCCCCTGGATAGAGACGTGCATGAGGGCCTGTAAACCTGAAGTGCCCATTGTAAGGAAGTGGGTGTATTGTAGTATAGCCCTTTGCCAGGGCAGCCAAAAATTGGGAGGCTCCACATTGTCCCTAGATACAGACGTGCATGAGGGCCTGCAAACCTGAAGTGCCCATTGTAAGGAAGAGGGTGTATTGTAATATAGCCCTGTCACGCTGGGAGTGGGGAAGACACCCAGCGTAGGATAACGACGGGGGGGGGATCAGGAGACCCTAATGCTAAGGGCACAGGAAGGAGACGGTGACCCCTAGACTTCCTAGAGCTGACCCTGTCTGCCCTGACGTCCCTATACAGTCTCCGCAACTGTCGCCGACCACGAACCTCGTCCCTCTCTGATCCTAGCAGTATCTTATCTAAGGATCAGATGGAGAGGTTCACTAGACCCCTCCACTATCAACTAAAGACAAACACCAGGGAAGACAGACACTTGGGAAAAGGAAACACTTATCTGACAGCAGAACACAGCCACCTTCACAACCTCAACTTCTGCTGGAGCAAGGATAAGAGTGCACAAGGAACTATCACCTGCACTGAGGAAAGGTAATGAACCTCCTTATAAAGGTGGAAGGAATCTGCTGGGTCCTAGAGACCTACAACATAGGTGGATAAAACCAGACCAAGCACAAGACCTCCACAGCCGTCTCCCCATAACAGAGAGATCTCATCACCTCTTCTCTCCATCATTATGGCTGGTGGGCCAAACGCGGGGATCGTCTGCGCGTGGCCTCCACCCTGTCATCCGTGCCACCCGTGACAGTACCCCCCCTCCTACGAGTGGCCCCCGGACACTCAGGACCAGGCTTATCCGGATGTGAATGGTGAAAAGCGCGGACCAGCCTCGCGGCGGACACCTCCGACGCCGGCACCCACATCCGCTCCTCAGGACCGTACCCCCTCCAGTGCACCAAATACTGAAGAGAACGGCGTAACATGCGAGAATCAACCACCCTCGAGATCTCGAATTCCAGATTCCCCGCCACACAGATGGGATCAGGAGGGAAAGGAGATGGGCTAGACGACGGCACATACGGCTTGAGGAGCGACCTGTGAAACACATTGTGAATCTTAAGAGCAGGAGGCAACGCAAGACGAAACGCCACGGGATTGATAACAGCGGTTATCCTATAGGGGCCAATAAACCTGGGCCCCAACTTCCAAGAGGGCACCTTCAACTTCACATTCTTGGTAGACAACCACACATAGTCATTCACACATAGGTCCGGACCTGGCGCACGCTTCCTGTCAGCCATACGTTTGTACCTGTCACCTAAGAGCTTCAAGCTACGCTGTACACCCCGCCAAACCGTGGAGAGGGACGAGGTAAAACGGTCCTCCTCCGGAACTCCGGAAAGGACTCGTACCACTAAAAGTACCAAATTGAGGATGAAACCCATATGCACCGAAGAACGGTGACTTGCCAGTGGACTCCTGAAGACGATTATTAAGGGCGAATTCGGCCAAGGGCAAATAACTTGCCCAAGTCTCCTGATGGTCAGAGACAAAACACCTCAGGTAAGTCTCCAAATTCTGATTCACACGTTCGGTTTGACCATTAGACTGAGGATGAAAAGCCGAAGAAAAGGACAACGTAATCCCCAAACGTGTACAAAAAGCCTTCCAAAATTTGGAGACGAACTGAGTACCGCGATCAGAAACCACATCGGAGGGAACCCCATGAAGCTTCACAATCTCACTTACAAACACCTGTGCCAGAGTCCGAGCATTAGGAAGTGCGGGCAGTGCTACAAAGCGAACCATCTTACTGAATCTATCTACTACTACCAGTACCACCGTCTTGCCCGCAGACGCCGGAAGATCGGTGATAAAATCCATTGACAAATGCGTCCATGGCCTCTCAGGAATAGACAATGGTACGAGAGACCCAGACGGACGGGTATGCGGAACCTTCGCACGTGCACACACATCACAGGCGGATACGAATTCCGCTACGTCCTTCCTCAACCCCGGCCACCAAAAGCGACGAGACAAAAGATCGAAAGTGGCCCTACCGCCCGGATGCCCCGCCAGTACAGAGTCGTGATGCTCTGACAGCACCCTGAGGCGCAAAGAGAACGGCACAAAAAGCCTCCCAGAAGGACAGGAGGCAGGGGCGTCCCCCTGAACCTTCAACACCTCCCCCTCTAGATCAGGGCAAAGAGCAGAAACAACCACCCCCTCCTGCAAGATGGGGACGGGACTCTCATGAGAACTACCACCCGGAAAACTACGCGATAAAGCATCCGCCTTCACATTCTGAACCCCCGGACGGTAGGTGACGGTAAAATTAAATCTCGTGAAAAACAAAGACCACCTGGCCTGCCGGGATTGAGACGCCTGGCGGACTCAAGGTAAGACAGGTTCTTATGGTCGGTAATAACCGTGACGGGATGGACAGCCCCCTCCAGCCAGTGCCGCCATTCCTCAAAAGCCAACTTAATAGCCAAGAGCTCCCTATTACCCACATCATAATTCCTCTCGGCCGCCGACAACTTCTTGGAGAAGAACGCACAGGGCACCCATCTCCCAGGCGAAGGACCCTGCGACAACACAGCCCCCACCCCCACCTCAGACGCATCCACTTCCACAATGAAGGGCTGAGACAGATCGGGCTGACAAAGAACAGGTGCGGAAACAAAACAACGCTTCAGGGAGGAGAAAGCCTGGCGAGCAGACTCCGACCACTCAGAAAAATCCGTCCCCTTCCTAGTCATGTCCGTAAGAGGCGTCACCAGTACCGAATAGTTCTTAATAAATTTACGGTAAAAATTGGTAAACCCCAAAAAACGTTGCAATGCCCGTAGATTGTCCGGCCGTTCCCAGTCCAGCACCGCCCGGACCTTATCCGGATCCATCCGGAAACCCAACGGCGACAAGAGGTACCCCAAAAAACGAACCTCCTGAACGGCGAAAACACATTTCTCGAGTTTAGCATACAGTTTGTTGTCTCGTAAGACCTGCAACACCTGTTTGACATGGGACTGATGCGTCTCCATATCGGGAGAATAGATCAAGATATCGTCCAAGTAAACAACTACAAATCTACCCACCAAATGATGGAAAATATCATTGACAAAATGTTGGAACACCGCAGGGGCGTTAGTGAGCCCGAACGGCATTACGAGACTTTCAAAATGGCCGTCAGGGGTATTAAATGCAGTTTTCCATTCATCCCCCTCTCTGACCCTAATCAGGTTGTAAGCCCCCCTCAAGTCCAACTTGGAGAACCATTTGGCACCCACAACCTGACTAAACAAATCAGGGATCAGAGGGAGGGGGTATGGATCACGGACCGTAATCCGATTCAATTCTCGAAAATCCAAACAAGGACGGAGGCCCCCATCTTTCTTTTTCACAAAAAAGAAACCGGCCGCAACCGGCGACGTGGAGGGCCTAATGTGACCCGTCTCCAGACTTTCAGAAATGAAATCCTTCATTGCTTGTCTCTCGGGACCAGATATAGCAAACATCCTAGCTTTGGGCAGTTTAGCTCCGGGAACGAGGTTGATAGGGCAATCATATGCCCGATGAGGGGGCAAGTCTCGGCACCCCGTCTCTGAGAACACATCCTCATACTCCGATAGGAATGGGGGCAGAGATTCAGCAGATACCACCGAAAAGGATGTAGCCAAACAATTCTCCGAACAAAAAGCACTCCATTCCACAATGTCCCTGGACTGCCAATCCACTACGGGATTATGTTTAATCAACCATGGCAAGCCCAGGACAATGGGAGCGGGAAGACCATCTAAGACATAACAAGATAACGTCTCCTGATGTTGGGATCCAACCGTTAACTTAATGTTATGTACGATATGTGTGAGACTACCCTGAGCAAGAGGTGCTGAGTCGATGGCATAGATACGGATGGGGCGAGACAATAAACAGCGGTCAAGCCCATGAGCGTGTGCAAAACGAGCATCCACCATGCAGACCCCCGCACCACTATCCACAAACACAGATATGCCTTCCGTTTTGCTCTCTAGCGCCACCTCTGCACTCAGGAGAAAATGGGAAGTACAAACGGAGGATACACACACCTCCCGCTCGACTACCCCCATACCCCCCATAGTCACATGAGGTCCCGGCCCCCCAGTCCGTTTAGGAGCGTAGGGACAGGCCCCGATAAAATGGTCTCCTTTCCCACAGAAAAAACAGACCCCCTTCCCCCTGCCCCGGGGGGCACCGGAGGAGAGCCTCGAGGCCGCCGCTCCTCCAAGCTGCATAGGTTCCTCCCCCTCGGGAGAAATGTCTCGCCCTCCGAGTGACCACCCGGCAACAAGGAACCACCATGAGAAGGGCCCCCAGTTGCAGGAGGTCTACCCCTCCGCTCCTGGAGGCGTCTATCCATGCGAATAGCCAACGACATAGCTGCCTCCAGGGACGGGGGGGTCTCATACACTGCCAGGGCATCCTTCAATCTTTCTGAAAGACCCTGGCAAAAATGACTCCTGAGAGCCGGATCGTTCCACTTCGTGTCCATAGCCCACCTGCGGAACTCAGAACAATATGATTCCGCCGACCGAGTCCCCTGGTGGAGATGGCGCAATTTGGATTCAGCCAAAGAGACACGGTCAGGGTCATCATATATGAGGCCTAAGGCGTCAAAAAATCCATCCACAGACTGGAGACAAGTAGAGTCCTGTGGCAGAGAGAAAGCCCAGGATTGGGGATCCCCCTGCAGCAATGATATAATAATTCCTACACGCTGCTGCTCATCACCAGTGGAATACGGCCTAAGCCTAAAGTATAATTTACAGGCCTCTTTGAATACAGTAAATTTATCTCTGCCTCCTGAAAACCTGTCAGGGAGGGCAACCTTAGGTTCCGGTCTGCCCGGACCCACTGCTTGATTCCCCAAGACACCATTCTGCGGTTGTGGTCCCAGCAGAGCCGACCGAAGGTCCGCAACCTCCAAAGACAAGGTCTGCAGCTGCTGGGCCAAAGCAGACACAGGATCCATAAGGAAAGGAAGGAAAATCGAATCCTCCCCTTCCTCTACTTACAGTTATGGCAGGTGATAATGTCACGCTGGGAGTGGGGAAGACACCCAGCGTAGGATAACGACGGGGGGGGGGATCAGGAGACCCTAATGCTAAGGGCACAGGAAGGAGACGGTGACCCCTAGACTTCCTAGAGCTGACCCTGTCTGCCCTGACGTCCCTATACAGTCTCCGCAACTGTCGCCGACCACGAACCTCGTCCCTCTCTGATCCTAGCAGTATCTTATCTAAGGATCAGATGGAGAGGTTCACTAGACCCCTCCACTATCAACTAAAGACAAACACCAGGGAAGACAGACACTTGGGAAAAGGAAACACTTATCTGACAGCAGAACACAGCCACCTTCACAACCTCAACTTCTGCTGGAGCAAGGATAAGAGTGCACAAGGAACTATCACCTGCACTGAGGAAAGGTAATGAACCTCCTTATAAAGGTGGAAGGAATCTGCTGGGTCCTAGAGACCTACAACATAGGTGGATAAAACCAGACCAAGCACAAGACCTCCACAGCCGTCTCCCCATAACAGAGAGATCTCATCACCTCTTCTCTCCATCATTATGGCTGGTGGGCCAAACGCGGGGATCGTCTGCGCGTGGCCTCCACCCTGTCATCCGTGCCACCCGTGACAAGCCCTTTGCCAGGGCAGCCAAAAATCGGGAGGCTCCACATTGTCCCTGGATAGAGACGTGCATGAGGGCCTCAAAACATTGTTCCCATTGCAAAGGAGCAGGTCTTCTGTCGTTGTAATGCCCATTCTGAAAGAATGGGCGAAAAAATTTACAACTGGGGGTATACATGAAACAACGGCCTAACTTTTGCAACGGTCATCATGGTGGCGCATGAGGAGAAGGAGGAGCAGTCCAGCGATTAGCCACAGTCCAGAAGTGTGTACCCATGGGTGAGTGGAGGTACATGGCAAATTCCCGTTATTCTGCTCTCATTTGCTGGAGGTGTGGTGAAGTCTGGCCCAATCCAACCCTTGTTCATCTTGATCAGAGTCAGTCTGTCAGCATTTTCAGTTGACAGGCGGGTGCGTTTAAAAGTAATGATTCCACCTGCTGCACTAAAAACACGCTCTGACAAAACGCTAGCGGCAGGGCAGGCCAGGACTTCCAAGGCGTAGAGAGCCAATTCATGCCACGTGTCCAGCTTGGATACCCAATAATTGTAAGGCACAGAGGAATGTCGGAGTACAGTTGTTCGATCTGCAAAGTACTCCTTCAGCATCTGGACAAACTTACCATTTCTTGTGGCACTACCCCGCACCTCAGGGTCTGTGGTACGTGAGGTGCTGAGAAAACTGTCCCACATCTTAAAGACTGTTCCCCTACCTCTGGCGGATTGGACTTGTGCCCCTCTCGGCCGTACGCCTTGGTTGTCCACTGATTCCTGACCTATGCCGCTAGCGTTTTGTGAGGGGAATACTTTGCCTACTTCCGCGACTATGGCCTTCTGGAACTGCTGCATTTTGGCTGACCTCTCCGCCTCAGGAATAAGAGACATAAAGTTCTCCTTGTAGCGTTGGTCTAACAGTGTTACCAACCAGTAATGATTGTCGGCCAAGATGTTCTTAACGCGAGGATCACGAGCCAGGCAGCTTACCATAAAGTCAGCCATGTGCGCCAGACTCTTAACAGCCATCACTTCAGTGTCCTGACCAACACGATGACTGAACACGCTGTCCTCCACCTCCTCCTCATCCTCCTCCTCATGTCCCCTGTCCTCTGGCCAGCCACACTGAACCGAGGGTATGACTGGTGTGCATGTCATATCCTCAATTTGGCCGGAGAGTTGCTCCATGTCTTCATCCTCCTCCTCGTCATAGTCCTCCACTGCACGTTGTGATGAGATGAGGCTGGGCTGTGTGTTGTCACTCACACCCACTACTGTTTCTTGCTCCAACTCATCGCGCTCCGCCTGCAATGCATCATGTTTGTTTTTGAGCAAAGACCGTTTTAGAAGGCAGAGAAGCGGTGTGGTGACGCTAATAATGGCGTCATCACCGCTCACCATCTTGGTGGAGTCCTCAAAGTTTTGGAGGACGGTACATAGGTCGGACATCCATCTCCACTCCTCAGGTGTTATGTGTGGAGTTTGACCCATTTCCCGATGGCTTAGGTGATGCAGGTACTCAACAACTGCCCTCTTCTGCTCATA
Organism: Allobates femoralis; assembly: GCA_033576535.1. NCBI lineage: Eukaryota > Metazoa > Chordata > Amphibia > Anura > Aromobatidae > Allobates > Allobates femoralis. The sequence goes on from JARQOC010000003.1 coordinate 151,157,805, forward strand.
AATCCTGACCAACGTGTGCAGAGTTGAATTCCAACGCGTGGGGACATCACACACCAGTCTGTGGGTCGGAAGCTGCAAACGCCGCTGAAAGCCGGCAAGGCCGGCTGAAGCAGTAGGTGACTTTCGAAAATGTGCAGACAGGCGGCGAACTTTTACGAGCGGATCAGACAGCTCTGGGTATGATTTTAGAAACTGCTGAACCACGAGGTTGAGCACATGGACCACACATGGAACATGTGTCAGCTGGCCTCGCCTCAAAGCTGCCACCAGGTTCCGGCCATTATCGCACACGACCTTTCCTGACTTTAGGTTCAGAGGTGTGAGCCAGTGATCTGCCTGCTGTTTCAGAGTGGTCCACGCCTCTTCTGCATTGTGGGGTTCGTCACCTATGCATATTATCTTCAGCACAGCCTGTTGCCGCTTTGCCGAGGCAGTGCTGCAGTGCTTCCAGCTTGGGACTGGTGTGGAGGGTAAAGTGGATGAGGATGCGCAGGAGGAGGAGGCTGAGGAGCATGACATTCCGGAGCTGTAGAGTGTGGGTGAAACCCTGACTGAGGTAGGGCTTGCAATCCTTGGTGTGGAAAGGACGTGTTCCGTCCCTCGCTGAGACTGGGTCCCAGCTTCCATAATATTAACCCAGTGTGCCGTCACCGAGATGCACCAGCCTTGCCCACAAGCACTTGTCCACGTGTCTGTGGTTAGGTGGACTTTGGCTGAAACAGCGTTGTTCAGGGCATGTGTGATGTTTTGTGACACGTGGTTATGTAATGTGGGGACGGCACACCGGGAGAAATAGTGGCGGCTGGGGACCGAGTAACGTGGGACAGCTGCAGCCATCAGGTCGCGGAATGCTTCCGTCTCCACCAGCCTAAAAGGCAGCATTTCCAGCGCAAGCAGTCTGGAAATGTTAGCATTTAGAACTGTGGCATGTGGGGTGTTGGCAGCGTATTTGCGCCTGCGTTCAAATGTTTCGTGCATGGATAACTGAACGCTGCGCTGGGACAAGGACGTGCTTGATGATGGTGTTATTTCTGCTTGGGCAACTACAGGTGCAGGGCAGGAGGCTTGTTCGCATGCAGCATCGACAGGGGATTGGCTCGCACGCACAGCACCCGAAGACGTAGCAGTGACATCAGCAAGCACTGCTCCTCGACTCTGTTGTACATCCCACAAAGTCGGGTGCTTGGCTGACATGTGCCTGATCATGCTGGTGGTGGTCAGGCTTGCTAGTTTTGGTACCCCTGCTGATGCTGGCATGGCAGGTGTTGCAAATGGCCTTTTTAGAATTATCTGGAGCCAACTTAAAAAACTGCCAGACTTGGGAAGACCTAACATTTGTACAGGCACCTTGTGTCGTGTTGTTGTTCAGGGGAATGGTTGCCTGACTTCTGCCTGGGGCCACCACCCTTCTTCTTACTGCCTCTTGTTATGCTAAGCCTCCCTCCCCCTGTGCACTGCTGTCCTCGCTCTGCATCTCCTCCTGCCAGGTTGGGTCAGTTACTGGATCATCCACCATGTCGTCTTCCTCTTCCGCACCCTGCTCCTCCTCCTGACTTCCTGGCAATCGTGTCTCATCATCGTCCACCCCTTGTTGAGACACGTTCCCACCGTTGCCTTCGTGAGACCGTGGCTGCTCAAATATTTGGGCATCGGTACACACGCTCTCCTCATGACCCACTTCAACAGGAGCTGGTGAGAGGCCAGAATGTGCGAATGGATACGTGAACAGCTCTTCAGTGTGTCCAAGTGTGGGATCAGTAATGTCCGTGGACGTGTACTCAGCCTGTTGGTAGGAAGGAGGATCAGGTTGTGGAATGTGCGGTGCAGTATCACGGCTACTAACACTTGACCGTGTGGAAGACAGGGTGTTTGCGGTGGTGCCAATCTGACTGTAAGCATTATCCGCTATCTAACTAATAACCTGTTGACACTGGTCTGGGTTGAAGAGCGGTGTACTGCTGCGGTCCCCAAGAATTTGGGACAGGACGTGCGAGCGAGTAGATGTGGTCCTTTGTTGTGGCGAAATTAGAGCTTGCACACGACCTCGGCCTCTGCCTGCACCATCACATCCACTTTCTTGTCCCTTGCCAACGCCCTTGCGCAGTTTCAAAGCTGTGCTGACGGTACACAGCTAAATGAAGGCGTCCCAACAGACGGGTTTTACCTGGACAAACAGATTATAGCTATTGCTACGAGCTTTTTAAGAGCGACAATTAGAGATTAAGCCAGACACAGACGGAGACGTGTATTCACTCTACTTGTGCGTTATATCCTAGTTTGTGCAAAATACACAAAAGTGCACCCGTACGCTGCCACCAACGGGCACACACTTGTGGTTTGTAAATGCATGCACTAAGAACCTAACAGCTTTTTAGGAGCGAGAATTAGTGAGCAGTCTGACACTATCACGTGCTGCTGACGTGTATTATTCACTGTACTTGTGCATTATATCCTAGTTTGTGCAAAGCACACAAAAGTGCACCCGTATGCTGCCACCAACGGGCACACACTTGCGTTTTTTAAATGCACGCACTAAGAACCTAACAGCTTTTTAGGAGCGAGAATTAGTGAGCAGTCTGACACTATCACGTGCTGCTGACGTGTATTATTCACTGTACTTGTGCGTTATATCCTAGTTTGTGCAAAACACACAAAAGTGCAACCGTACACTGCCACCAACGGGCACACACTTGCGGTTTGAAAATGCACGCACTAAGAAGCAAACAGCTTTTTAAGAGCGAGAATTAGTGAGAAGTCTGACACTATCAGGTGCTGTGCAGACGTGTATCATTCACTCTACTTGTGCGTTATATCCTAGTTTGTGCAAAACACACAAAAGTGCACCCGTACACTGCCACCGACAGGCGCACACTTGCGGTTTTTAAATGCACGCACTAAGAAGCAAACAGCTTTTTAGGAGCAAGAATTAGTGAGAAGTCTGACACTATCACGTGCTGCTGACGTGTATTATTCACTGTACTTGTGCGTTATGTCCTAGTTTGTGCAAAACACACAAAATTGCACCCGTACGCTGCCACCAACGGGCACACACTTGCGGTTTTTAAATGCACGCACTAAGAACCTAACAGCTTTTTAGGAGCGAGAATTAGTGAGAAGTCTGACACTATCACGTGCTGCTGACGTGTATTATTCAATGTACTTGTGCGTTATGTCCTAGTTTGTGCAAAACACACAAAATTGCACCCGTACGCTGCCACCGACGGGCACACACTTGCGGTTTTTAAATACACGCACTAAGAACCTAACAGCTTTTTAGGAGCGAGAATTAGTGAGAAGTCTGACACTATCAGGACTGTTTTAGACTGTGTACACCAGCCCCAGATATGATGAAGGCTGGTATACTGTCTCTAGGAATTGCTATATACCCTGCCTGCCTGCCTACAGCTACAATAGTCCTGAGAAGGACTTTTGTGGTCACTAGAAAGCCTGTACTCTGACCTGGCTATACCCTCCCTGCCTGCCTGCTTATATCCACCTAGATTAGTCCTGAGAAGGACTGTTGTGGTCACCAGTTTGCAGCCCTGCAAACTCTCCCTGATTCAGCAGACACTCTCCCTGCACTGACTGTCTGGATCGCTGTGTGCAGAGCACAGCGCGGCCGGGTCTTATAAAGACTCAGTCACGCTGTGCGGCCGGCCAATCACTGCAATTCCACAACTAACAGGGCTGTGGCATTGCAGTGGTCTGCCAGTCAATCCCTGCATGTGGGCTGGCTCTCTAAAGAGCGCCAACATGCAGGGATGAGGACCATGAGCACAGCACGAGTATCGCGATATTACTCGGTACTCACCGAGTAGCCCGAGTACAGTGATACTCATGCGAGTACCGAGTAGTTACAAGCGTACTCGCTCATCACTAGTTTTAATATTACCCTTCCATGAAACAGGAAAAGGCCAATACATAATCACTCCAAAGCTCTGGCATGGTGAGTGATTTCAAAGCCAAACACGTGTGTCAGATTAGCCACCTGTTGTTCCCTTTGCTGTAATAAAGTGGGTTGTATTGATGTTACAGTATGCTGACCCATTGCAGAGGTTGGGTAAGTGGAGTATTCAGCGGAGGAAACATGGACAGAGAAATGTGCTCCAATCCTTGGTGGTGTTAGGGCATGCACAAGTTTTTTTTCACATTTGATTCTCACAGCCAAGAATGGAAGAGTACCTCCAAAGACTAACAATTGTATAAAAAAAGTCCCCTAGAGAGCCTGTTTTGCACGTTCCCCCAACAGAGCCTAGTTTTCTGACCCTGTTGTGTACACTTTATATGGGGCAAATCCCATCATTCAGTATGTTAATTTATATACCAAACATATTTTCTGGCAAGTAACTGGCTGCACAGCAGCTAGTAATGGCACGCCGACATACAGTGCTGTGCAAATAAATTGGGACAAAGCATTTTTTAAGTAAAATCGTAAGTTGAGGTTTACCAGTCAGTGATTCAAACCAGTTTAAACTGCTTTGAACAGGTGTGAGTGTACAACCTTGAGTAACAAAATGTGTTTTGACTGGTTTTAGTCAGAAAATAACAGCTAGCTGTCCCCTCAGCTTCAGTTGAGAGCTTGTTTCCGTGAGGAGTGGTTTAGTGTTCTTTTTCTCTCAGTGTGATTCATGCCTGTAAAAATGGATGTTACTCCATGGTAGAGGTCTTGAATTATTACTCTTAATGAACCTACAAGTCTCACTGTAAGAGAAATCGCTTCCACCGTTGGTATTGGAAAATCTACCATTTCAAGAATCATTTGCACACACAATGAAACTGGATCGGTTTCTCCAAAACAAAAAGGGAAATTTGGAAGAAAAAGGAAAAACACCAAGAACTGATAAAACACTTATCAGAAATAGTAAAACTAATGCAAGAAAATCAAATAAAGACTTGCTTTGTCCCAATTAATTTGCTTAGCACTGTAAGTATGCACAGCAGATAGAGAAGAATGGTGGTATCTTGTAGGCACGGATAGGCTCAGCAGATGGTGAAGGCTGGAGGTAACTGGAAAGTGTGGGTAGGCACAGCAGATGGGGAGGTTGGCAGTAACTAGCAGGCAAGGAGACACAGGTATAGGTTAATAGCAGATAACAAGGGCACAGAGCAAAAGTGGAACTGATAACTAGCTAAGAGAGCAAAGCTAACTAGACACATTGACCCGGCACCTCCCAATAGGGGAGGATGCTCTAAATACTCTTTGCCCATTAGCCATAGGGTGAGAGGCTCCTCCAGGGTTAGGTCACATTGGCCCTTTAAAACAGAGCCATGTCAATCCCTAAATGCCCTCAAAGAGACCTGCCATACATGCGCAGTCCTCAGGACCAGACAGAGGAACCAGCATGATGATCATGTCAGTGCCTCTGACACATGGAGAGCAGGGGCGCTGACAGCATAACAATGCCAGTGCTGCTCAGATTCAGAAGATTTTTCACTCTATTCAGGCTCTAATGGCACAGCGTGCAAACCATCTGTCTATTGTCATCAGCATATTCCAGGAAGAAATGCCAGGGAGCTTATTTGATCTGACTTTCGTAAAAGACTTTTACTGGCCCAGTGGGCGATAGCAGCTGGGGCTATGGGCCGTCCGCTGGGCATTTGTCCCATGCTCTCTCTTTAACTGTTGTGCTGTTTGGTCTGTGTGAGCACCCCCTCTTCATCCAAAATGCACATGTCAGTATAATAACCTTTTCTTTTGGTATTGTCAACCACCTCGTCGTCCCTCACATCGTCTTCCACCCATTCTTCATCCCTGCCCTCCTTCCTCATCTGAACACAGATAAAAGCCATATCAGTTGGCACCTACGTTTTATCATCCTCTTAGCTGTGGTGCAGTGATCCACTGATGATGTTCACAAGCCCTCCAGCCCATGGACTTATCTCCAACACAAAAAGTGGTTGAGTTTTAGTGCACTCGGTCTCTTCCACCTCTAGGGTAGGGCCAGGTGGATGGACCACGGAATACCAGCTAGAGGAGTCATCAAAAAGCATAAGTAGTTACTTATGTATGACTTGTGGCTCACACGGCTTAACTGATTTTGATGGGTTGACGTTGAGGAAAGATGACCATTTAACTCAGGTGCAAACTGTGTGATTTCAGCTATAGATGAGGTGGGAGACAATTCGAAGGAATTGAAGGCACTGGTAGCTATATAATCTAAAACTGCCTAAACAAGTTTGGGCGTCACCATTCGTGCAGCCTCAGACTTACAAAATGACATAAAATGTTTCAGTTTTGCCCGTAGCATGCATAGATCTACCATGTCCTCACCTGGAAGCAAGTCCACTATCAGCAGCACCACGATGGCCACATCCCCTATTGGATTTTCGCCTCATCCTTTGGCACATAAAAAATGCATATTATTAGGTGACCTGCTACCTTATTACCATAATGCACTTTAAAGACACAAATTAATAAAGAATAGTGCTCTCAGCCATGCCATTTCCTCCCATATAGAGGAAATAAAGGTAAATTAATATCTCTCAGTCTCTGGTGGGTATATGTTGAACCTATAGATATATTTGATATATGAGATAGGAGCTTTATCAGTACATATTATAAGACACTGCAAAAAAGTGTGAATGTATCGTAAAGCTATTTTTAAAACTGTATAGCATCCAATGATATTATGGCCAAAAAATAAGTCTGTTGAGTCTGCCATTTGAAGGTCATGTCCATGATATTTCGAAGCCATGATGATAGTGTGATCAAAACTTAGAAGCAAACTTCATATCCTAATGTTACACTGCCACAAATACTGCAGAAACACAACCCCATAGATTTTTTTTTCTAACAAACAATAAAATGGTTACGTTGATCGTAGTTTATCTGGCAATTTCTATTTTATGTGGCTGCTCTCCTCTATTTTCTACAGTTTTGTGATTTGTATTAAGATCTCAAGTCCTAGTTTTATTACTCATACACCAATTACTTGAAGTGAAGAAAAACACAAAACATGATTTAAATGGGTAGCTAAAAGCGTAAGAACAGTCTATAAATTAAAGTTTATGTGTCCCTTGTGTTTTCCACATACCTGACAGCCTTGACAATCAAGCATTAGCTGAACATTCAATTCTTTAAAAATGGCACAGCAAGAACAATTTAGCAATTGAAAGGCTAACCTGGGCAGCAAGTGATAGATAGCAAATAAATACGACAAATTTAGCTGAAAAATATACATAATTCAAAAATAAACTTTTATAACAGATACCCACTTGTTCAAGACATATTCAGATGCAAGAAATCTATGAAATACAAACTAAAGTTAAACATGTGTTAAATGCTTTTGAAACTCCTAGGCTATTACCAGTTATTATTATTATTATTATTATTAATAATTTATATAGCACCATTAATTCCATGGTGCTGTACATGAGATATTATAGATATGGTTTACAGTAAACAAATTAACAATGACAGACTGGTACAGAGGGGAGAGGACCCTAACCTTGCGGGCTTACATTCAACATGGCAATGGGGAGTTACACTATATTATACATTACACTTACCCATAATAAACATATTCATAATCATATTCTTGTTCTCATTACAAGTTTTTCAACAATAACTTAGGTAATATGCTTGCAAAATATCTTACATTACCTTTTCCTTAGCTGCTAGTCTAAAAATGTGTCCTCAAAACCAGTTTAGGACAATAAAAATGAAATACAAGAATGTCACAGTGCACTCAGGGAAAATAACTAATGATGTCACTCATATAACCTGGGGCTGGCTAGCAAATTTTGCCTCGAGTTCAAGCAGAAAGCTGTGCCCCATGATTAGTGGCCTCTATTTATTGGCTCTGAATAATTAAATGAGATGATTAGAAACAAAATTTTATTTTTCTTATAAGTCACAAACGTCATCAAGGGGGCCCTGCCCTCTGTCTGAAGCACATGGTTGTTAGAAACGTCCTTATCAGGGGCTGGGCTAGTCTCTGTGCTAATTAACATACGCCGATTGTCAATTCTGACAAATTTTCAGTAGAATGTTATCACTGTAATACAATTGATCCACCTAAGCCTGCCCAGGTTACAGTGTCTACTCTGGAAGCAAACTAAACTCTTGGATATGGTCTCCACTTGGCTGCTCCACCATGGTTTGACAATGATCCCAAGAAATGCTGTAGTTTTCATCAGTCAGTGAATATCACTTTGAATTGCTGTTCCACCAGTTCTTTGATCGGGCCAAAGTGGAATTCCTCATGTCTCATCTGTGGGAGAGGTGCTAACTTGGATCAATCCACTGTGGGAGAGAGGGCATCCAGTTAATTAGGATATTCTGTCCTTCCACAAAGTCTGTGACAAGCTCCTTGGTTGCCCTCTATCTGCTCAAGCAACATCAGGGTCACCAGACTTTGGGCCAGTATACGGATCTTTTCTGCACTCTCTCTTCTGAACTTGGAGGCAATAATGAGGCATTGGTAGCTACTTTCTGGTATTGTCTCACCTAAAGGAGCAAGGATGAATTGTTTGGTTGAGATATCCCTGCTACACTTGATGACCTAATTTCATTGACTACCTGGATTGACCTCAGGTTCAAGGTATGGGCCAGAGAGATATTAACTGTGTCAAGCTGACTAAGAAGCTGTGGATATTCATTCAGCCAAGGGACGGTGCTTTTACTGCAGAGGTATGGAATAATCCATCTAATCTTGTCCTATGAGGGTGGGACTTACTGGCCATTGCACCTACTGGTACACTGGAGAGGTTATCCTGGGCATAAGAAAGTCTTCTACTCTATTGACTTTACTTTATATAAATTCCAGGACATGAATAGTCTAGAATATTGTACAGTTGCTACAACTGAAATTATTCACTTAATCAAGAGAACAACAGTTATAATAGCCCCCCTGGGGCTGGGCTTGGATGCAGTGACTCTGCAGCACGAGTTAGTATGACCTAACAGCAATGTCCTGATTAGATTGTAAGTTAAGGCAGCCCCTATACTTTAGCCTGCCGCCGACAGATTATGTGGGATGATAGGAGACCGACAGAGGTGGCATATTGATGACTGGGCTGTGCACAACCTAATGTTATAAACTAGTCTCTGGCAGGGGTTGATTGTGTAGCCTCATTAGAAGTTTAATATGGGCTCATCACCCCTCCTATGCTTTGAGAGGGTTTTTTCATGTTTGGTATGTGATGTAATCATTGAATGCCTCCTTTTGTAACAAAACTGTATGAATCCCTATTGTTACCTGTCTAAACATGTAAGAGCTACTTGTCATCAAGTGCATATGTAATTGGTCATGCAATGCTGGAGAGTGTACTTCGTTCATGTAAACGTTCATGCTGTCACTGAGCACTTTACTTATGAAATCTTTGAGATTTACTTTATGTGTATTTATTCTGACGTGTGGATTTTTCTAATAAATGTAAATCCCTTTTTGCTAGTACAACTGTTGTCCTCTTGATTAAGTACTCTATTGACTTTGTCTATGTTCTGTTTTTTGTGTACAAACCTTTGAAAGTTCAAATTCAGTTTGGTTCGCTGAATGGACAATGTTTGCCTAATTGTTTGACAAACAGTTCATTGAACATTCGAACTCCATTCAATGGAAGGCAAAATCAAGGGCCTAAAAAACACCTACAAAGGGGAACAAAAGTTGCCAAACACAGCTCAAACCATTTTACAGTAGAGCCCTGCTTTTTTGGCACAGACAGTAGCTTCCTACACTATAACTTAGCATTCATTGCCGCTGTCACACTCACCATGCTTCCGGAACCACTTATGGGCCTTAGACATCCTCATGACTTCCCTGGGCTTGTCTCAGGTTACACAGCAGGTATCAGGCAGCAAGGAACACAGCTGTGTGACATGAGATTACTCAATGGCAACAATGCTTGTAAGGCTGAAAACACACTGGCGAGTGAAAAAACACTTCGATTCACGGATTTGAGAGTCGGACGAGTGTCATCCAAGTTTTGCTCCATTTTGCATCCAACTATGATGCGACCGTCCGACATTTCCTGACAAGTCATCCGAGAGCTGTCCAAGTGTAATCCGAGTGTGTTCTGTTTGCGATCCATGCCAAGGCTTGCGTTTTTCTCTACAGCAGCTCATAAGGAGACAATGTATAACATTACAGCACAGAGCTGGGCAATGTCAGAATGTTAACTCTTTACAAGCTTCACTCTTCTGTCTCCACACAGCAATCTCTGTTAACCCCTTGACTGTTGGCTCCCCAAACAGTTCATTACCAGCCTGCTCTCACACATACTGCTGGCCACTCCCACACAGACAGAAAATGCAGCTATTTAAAGAGCACAGAAAAATATGATAAAATAAGTCATATGGCACAAAAAATCATTGTCTTAGCTGCTAAATAACCCATCATTAACAACCAGTGCATTATTGTTTGTTTGTTTGTTTTTTTAAATGAAAAGACATTTTAGAGGGGGTGGGCAGGGTTTATAATGCTGAAAACAGATGACAGATTCCCTTTAAATCTAAGATATCCCTGTACTGGCACAGCTCCCCATAGTGTTGCAGATCATTCTGCCTGCCGGCTGTGGAGACTTATAGTCGTTATGCTCCTCTTGGAAATATCCAAATTGTCACTTCAGTGAGGAAGTAGACGAACTCTAGTGTCACTTAATAAAGGTAGCAATCCTAAAAGTCATAATTGAGAATAGTTATTCCCCCTGACCTTGTCTTAGCCACTCATATAGCCAGATCAGAATCCCATAAACTGCACTGATGAAGGGCAATCACTCTGAAACCCAGCGTTTGCACATTGGTGTTCTGATCTGGCACAAATCCTAAGTCATATTAAAAGACTTGTTAAAGAGGACCTGTCACCAGGGGCATAACTACAACAGGTGCAGGGGTTGCGATTGCACCCGGGCCCCAGAGCCGAGGGGACCCCAAAAGTCCCTTTGGCCTATAGAAAAATACTATTGCTGTTAAATATTTGCAATAATTAGGGGCCCCATTGGAGCTTTAGCATTGGGGGCCATGAGCTTCAAGTTATGTCACAGACCTGTCACTCCCCTGGTGCATGGCAATCTAAATGCACCACTTAATGCAGGGTGTAAGCTGCATTCAGAGAAGTGGTCCCCCATGGCTCCAGCCCCCTTGTACCCTGAGAAATAGACTTTATAAAGTGTACATACAGTGAGTCTGAAGGGACTTACTGAATGATGAGTCATCGCTCTTGCTGGTGTCCTTCCCGTCTCCATCCTTCTGTGTGCCACCTCCAGACCCCTCAGTGCTGCTTCCTTTATTTGTCTCCCCTCCTCACTTGCACCATACTGCTCTGCAGAGAAAGCAATTGGTGGGATCGGGTCCTGGCAGTTGATACGCCTCCTGCCACTGATGTCAGCTCCAGAGCCCGTCCTGCTCCAGCTTATGTATGTACAGCAGGGAGGGCTCCAGCATTGGCTGACACGCCTCCTGCCATTGATGTCAGTGCCAGAGCCCACCCTATTCCAGGTCATGTATTTACAGTAGAGAGGGCTCCAGTGCTGGCTAACATGCCTCCTGCTGGTGATGTCAGTGCCAGAGCCCGCCCTGCTATACATACATAAGCTGGAGCAGTGCGGGCTCCAGCGCTGACGTCACCAGCAGGAGACGTGTCAGCTTCCGGACCTGGTCCCGCCCATTGCTTTCTCTGCAGAGCAGCATGGAGCAGATGAGGAAGGGAGATAAATAAAGGATGCGGCACTCTGTGCCATACCTTTGATAGTGGTGTTGTAGTGGTATATTAGGGCTCTGAACAGGTTGTCCATAAATAAAGCAAAAGTGCTAGCATGTAATATTAGATGACAGACATTGGTATTCTCCAGCCTGTCACGATTTCAATGTGCAATATAATGGACAGAATTGATCATCTCTGACAAATTAACCCCCTCACTGTATTTATCATTGTGATGACTCTGGTGTGAAAATGAGTGGGAGATACTTTTCAGCTGACCTAAATACCCATATTAAGGGTTGATACAGGTTTAAGGTCCTTATAATCTATATGGACCGACCCCTATAACCAAGTAATTGAGCCATTTAAACCCACTATTTTGAGACCACCCTACCGTGGTTCTCATCTCTGTACCTCTCAGAACTTGTTGTATTTTCAATCACCTTTTTAAATGTCATTGCCATATTTAAAAATTGAAATAATAAATTGTGCAAAGTGCAACAGAACTCTAGTGTGATATTGTCACAAAATTGAATATGCAAATAGAGTCTGTGGAGCCTCGTTTAGGAGTCTCAAAATGTAATATAGTGATATGGAGTGATTCCAAGGTCTATTGATCCATTAATACAATCCTATAATGGAGGGTGGGTTGGCACCAGTTGATGTATACTGGGTACAATGCTACAAACACCCTTATCTGTGAATTGTATTTTCTTGATTATTTCTGTGTTAATAACAGCCTAAGATTCCAGACCAATGGATTTTAGAGCCCGTAATAATTCATGGCTCTTACAAATAAAAGAGGTGCTTAAAGATGATACTATTGGGGAACTTAATTTGTAGCAAAATGGGTGTCAGGTAGAGATCCAGAAGCTGAAACAACTACTCCATAAGAGAACCAAGCTCTGGCTAAACAATGGTTTTTTGGAAAAGTACATAGCCAAGGGCCTTATCCTCTGGGGATTGAGGATTCAAGTATCCCGTCCTTTAATGTGGATGATATCTGATTCAAAAATGGATGGGAGAGTTATGCTAATGCCTGCTCTAAACAGTTCATGGAACTCCTGATTAAACTCAATGACCAGACACTCAAGGAGATAGAGATGGAGGTTGACACCGTCCAGGAGAAGCTTAAAAATGAGCTATCCACAGATCAACTCAACAAGATCAATTCGGATCTTGAGTCTGAATTCAAAAAATGGGAGAGTGAGATCCGATCTGCAAAGATCAAAAAATTTCAGAGGGATATGAAAGACCTCAAAGACAACCAAGTCTATAGATGGAAACAGGGGAGAGGTGCTGGAAAAAAGGGGTGAGGCAAAAGAACAAACTCCCAGTCATCAGCCCTATCAGGTGAAAGCACAGATGTTGAAGGTGCTCCTAATGGTCAAGAGGGAAGTTATAATGTGAGGAGTGGAGATGCTGGGGGTGCCAAAGGAGGCAAGGGCGGAGCCGGCGGAAACTCTAAATCTAAATACCTCCAGGAAACCGCGGAACCAGGAGCAAAAAAGAACATGTTGGAGGTAATAAATCTTTACTCGCATCAGCTCACACAGGCACAAATTGAGATATTAGAACTTGGGTTATCTTTTGTTCCTAATAATCGCTTTGACCACTTCACTGCATGCAAAGATTTATATCTCTTTGAACGTAAATTAATCCTAAAGCAGTTATACCACAAATCCCAAACACAGGGTGAAACACTGACGGAACAGGAACAAAATGCGATAGAGGTTCTGGGTAATCTCGTTGAGGATCAGGAGCGGAAAATCAACTCCATATTTCCAGCTTCTGTGCTGCCTGAATCAAAAGCGTTCCCCCCGATATCACTATGCCCTCAGGTTGAGATATTCACTATGATGGTGTTGGAAGACTTTGGAAAAATTTCAAAGTATAAATGTAAAGACAAAATGTAAAGACAATCTAGCTGGATCTCAGAGAAAAGCCCTTAGTGAACTCAAAAACCTGAGGAAGGTGGTGATCAAAAATGCTGATAAAGGGGGTAACGTCATGATCTGGCCGGCACAGAAGTATGAGAAAAAAGCATTAAGGCTAGGGTACACTTGCATTTTTTTTTTTTAAATCCTGATCTGGTTTTGAGCTTACAAAAAGCTCAAAACCGCATCAGGAAACGCTCCTCATAGGAGCCCATTCTAAAAACCAGATTGCATTACATGCAATCCGGTTTCTGCATCCGGCTCTGCAGCCTTTGTGAAAAATCATGCAGGCTGCAGTTTTCGAAGCGGTTGTAACATCCGCAATGCTGTAACTGCATTGCTCAGGATGTGTAATCCTGAGCAATGCCACCGGATAAGCAAAGTGTTTAATGTTGTAAAAAAAGCTTTAATATTATTAATAAGTGTGCCCATCATGTGTCTAGGGCAGGGGTCTCAAACTCCAGGCCTCGAGGGCCGCACACAGTCCAGGTTTTCAGGCTTTCCTTAGAATTTGACAGTTGGTAGTTTGATTACCAACTGTCAAATGCTATGGAAAGCCTGAAAACCTGGACTGTGTGCGGCCCTTGAGGCTTGGAGTTTGAGACCCCTGGTCTAGGGGATGCCCACCTTCCCTAGAGACATGCTGCCTACTCTGGTGGGCATGTAATAGGTTAATTACTCATGTACAGCAAGCCAGCTCCTGTCAGCTCTGTACATTTTTATGAATGAAGCCACCTGCTGTGTGCATAATATACGTAATGTACCACTTACAGTTTGCAGATTAAAGCCAGCACCACCGCTCTCTCCGTGCTTCTCTGTCAGTTCCAGCAGCCCTCCAGGATCCCCTGGGACCTCTCATGCAGGTCCCACACACTGTGCACCTCTATTCCTGGTGCACACTTCCTCCACAACAGCGATATGTCACTTCCAGTTTAGAAAAAAAGCAGGGCTGCACACAGGATAAACGTGCTCATTCCATTTATTGCATCACAGGGGTGTTACAGGTGGGGGTGCAAAGGAAGGAGGACCGAGTAGCCCCGATGGTACAATAGTACATAGTACCATCGGGGCTACCCAGTCCTCCTTCCTTTGCACCTCCTTCCTTTGCACCCCCACCTGTAACACCCCTGTGATGCAATAAATGGAATGAGCACGTCTATACGTAATGTTCATATAGTATGTGCGCTGTCCGAAGTCTTGAAGGCTTTTACAGTAGATCTATGGCACTGCACAGTGCCATAGATCTACTGTAAATGCATACAGGACCTCAGACAGTGCACATACTATACGTACATTACGTATAGTATGCGCACCACTGACAGAGGAGCAGGCGGCTTCATTCATAAAAATGTACAGAGCCGACAGGAGCCGGCTTACTGTACATGAGTAATTAACCTATTACATGCCCACCAGAGTAGGCAGCATGTCTCTAGGGGGGGTGGGCACCCCCTAGGGACATGATGGGCCAAACTTATTATAATTTTAAGTTTTATTAAGCTAGCTTGGCCGTGCAAATGATGGGATTCTGAACGTGTTTAATTTGATTATAGTAGTTATAGCGTTGCCTGAGCAAATGCATCGGGTATCAAAAATATGTTTATTTTTTTTTTAAAATTTTTTTTAATTAATAATCGCATTCAATGCAAAAATTAACCCCTAGCATTATTTTTAGCGAAAAGCAGTATTAATAGCTTTTTTGCAGTATTATGAGCATTAATAACAGTTTTAAATGCATTAATAGCTTTTATTAGCTTAAAAAGCATTTTTAAATTTAGATTATTAGCTTTAAAAATGATTATTAGATTAATAATGCATTAATAATTTTAGAATGCATTAATGCATTATTATTAGCATTAATAGTTTTTAATAATAGCATTATTGCTTTAATAGATTAATAACTTTTTTTATAGCATTAATAGCATTATTATTAGCATTAATAGCATTATCAATTGCTTAAATAGGATAAATATTAGCATTAATGCATTAATGATAATTAAAGCTTAATGCATTTTAATGATTAATGCTTATTATTGCTTAATAGCATTAATAATGCCATTCTGGGATAAATATTAGTTTTAATAGCATTAATGCATAATTTTTAGCATTTAATAGCATTATTAATAGCATTAATGCATTTTTATTAGCTTAATAGCATTAATGAATAAATATTAGCTTTAAATGATAATTAATGCTTTAAATAGCATTATTAATCATTAAAAACATTATTTTAGCATTAATAGCATTAAATAATATCATTATTAGCATAATTGCTTTAATAACTTATTAATAGCATTTAGCATTATTATTGTTTAAATAGCATTAATGATTATTTTTAGCTTTTATAGATTAAAAATACCAAAATTAGGTTAATATTGATTAATGCAAAATAGCAAATTAAAATAGCATTAATGCATTTTTAAATAGCATTAATGCTTAATGGAAAAATTTAGCTTAATGCATTATTAATAGTATTAATAGCTTTAAATAGGATAAATATTAGCATTTAATAGCTAATTAATAGCATTAATAGCATTTTTTAGCATTAATAGATTAATAATAGCTTTTTTTGATTAATTAGCTTTAAATAACTTTTAATAGCATTAATGCATTATTTTTAGTTTTAATGCATTATTTTGCTTAAATTAGCATTAAGAATGCCATTATAGGAAAAATTTTAAACTTTTAATAGCAAATTTAATAGCTTAAATGCATTTTTAAAATGCATTATTTTTAGCATTAATGCTTTTTAGGTTTAAATTTAGATTATAGCATTAATAGATAATTAATAGCATTAAATAGCATTATTAATAGCTTTAAATCGCTTTTTTTTGCATTAATAGCATTAATAATGATTTTTAGCTTAATAATAGCTTTAAACATTATTTTTGCTTTAAATGCTTTATTTTGCATTAATAGCATTAATAGCATTATTATTAGCTTTAATGTTTTAAAAATTTCCATGAATAGGTTAAATTTGCATTAATGTTTAATGCATAATTAATAGCTTAATAGCATTTTAAATAGCTTAATAGCTTTAAAATTTTTGCAAAATACTTAAAGGGAAATTTAGCATTATGCTAATTAATAGGCATTAATAGATTATTAATAGCATTAATAACACTTGATATTGCATTAATAGCATGATATAGCATTATTAGCATTATATAATACATTAATCTTATCTAGATAGCATTAATACCCATTACTATGGTACATGGAAGTTATCTGCATTAAAAGCCATTATTGATTTACATTAATAGCAATTCATAACATGAATAGACTAAATATTAGCATTAATACAATAATTACATAATCAATAGAAAACATTATAATAGCATTCTAGGATGAATGATTAGCAGATAGGATAAAATGATTAGCATTTTATAGCAGTATATTATAGCATTAACTAGATTATTTAATAAGACCACAATGCATATTATTAGGGCTTGCAAACCATTTAAAAATTGCATTATTGTAGCATTAATAATATGCTATACACCCTTATTTATGAAGTTTTTATCATGTTTTTAGTATTAATAGATTGAAATGCCTCTGTAATAAAATGTTAATCCCATTGTTACTGCTAAATTAATAGCATTTAAATAGGCATATTAATTGGGCATTCAATGCTTAAAGTGTATTCTATCATTAATTAGCTTCACTAGCATTACTTAGAATTCTTTAGCTTTAAATTTTAGATAATTAATTTTAGCTTTGGCATTTTTTTAATAAATTTAAAATCGCCATTTTTTAGCATATTTGCCTTAATTAATACCTATTATTGTCATGTTCTTTTTTTATTACATTTAAATTCAAATCATTTTTTAGCTGAATGGACATGTTTAAATTGTTTAATAGCATTAATTAGCATATCTATTAGCTCATTAATAAGCAAATAAAAAATACATACAAAGGAACAAAATTACCCATTAACAGCTTCAAACCATTTTAATCAGATTAAGCCCTATTTTTGGCACTAGAATAGCTTCTAAACATTATTAGCATTCATTAGCTTAATACATTGCTTAAGCATTAATGGGCCTTATAATAGCTTCCTTTGCCATTAATATAATAGCATGCAAGGAACACATGTGTAATTAGATTTAATGCAACAATTTGTAAGGCATAATAGCATTATTTGGCAGTAATAAATCATTCATTAGATTTTGATAGTCTAATTATCCAATTTTTTATTTAATTATTATATTTTTCGACTGTCCGACATTTCTAATTATCAATTAATTAATCCGATTTTTCTTTTCGATCCATGCATTAGGCTGAGCGTTTCTTTCTTACAGACTGAAAGGGCATGTATAATTAAAAGATAATTCAAATTTTTTAATTATCTTTTTCACTCAGAATTCTTTATTATTTTTAAATTCTTAAAGCTTTTACACATATCTGCTCACTCACATCAGACAGTAATTATTTTTTTAAAATTCACAGAAAATTTGATTAAAATTTATGGCAACAGTATCTTTTCAGGTGCTGAAAGGCCTGTATAATCAGCATTATTTTTTGTTTTTTTGTTTTTTTTAAATGAAATATTTTAGATATTTTTAATTAAAATTATTTTTTTAAATTATTTTTTAGTTATTTTTTAATTATTTTTTTTAAATATCTAAATTTCACTTTTAGGTGAGACCCAGTTCTCTTTAAGGTGCAATCCTAAAGGGGTCATAATTAGAATAGTATTTTTTTAGCCACTCATATAGCTTAGAATCCATAATTATGTGAAATTTAAACCGTTTTGATTATTGGGTTTATTATTTTTCAAATATTTTATAGTTTTTAAAAATTTATTATGAGGCTGCAGATCCCAGTTCTCTATTGCACCGCCAAAGGGGAAAAACCCCTTTGCTATAAATTATTCTGTTAATTATATTTGCATTAATTAGGCATTAGTTTTAATTATGATTTAAATTATGTCACAACTTCACTCCTGTGAAATGAATCTAAATGTTCATTATTTAATTTATTTAAAGCTTGTCTTTTCAAGAGAGTGGTCACGCCATAGGTCCAGCCCCTTTATCCTTAAATATATTTTTATTTAATACATTTAAGACTTTTAAATTTATTTTTTTTTTTATTTTTTGCATCTCTTTAAATTAGTTTTTTTATTTTCCCCTCACTTTACTATATTTTTGTGAGAGTGAGAACAGTTTCTTTCGGTCGGCAGTTTTGATACTTCTTTTGCCATTATTATTTCAAATTTCCATTATTTATATATTAATTGAGTTCTTCATCATTGGCTTGAATTCATTGATTCAATCAGTTATCATATATTCCAGGTCATTTATTTTTGCAAGGGAGAGGGCCCCAGTGCTGGCTCATTCATGCTCCGCTGTTATTTAGTTCCATTATCTATACATTAATAAGCTTAATTTATCGTCTGTACGTCACCTAATTTTTTACGTTATCTTTTACCATTTTTAATTTTTTATTTGCAAGTGAGAGTGAGGAAGGAGTTCAAAAATAAGGTATGCGCATTCTTTTCCATAATACATTACGGTGGGGTGTTGATTTTTTTGGGGCCCACTGGTTCATTGTGCCCTAAAATAAGCGAACAAGCTAATGCATCTTTAATATTAGATGACAGACATTGCGATTAGCCAGTGTCACGATTTTAGGGCAAACAAATGAAGAAATTGCACTCTACAAATTACGCCCCTCACTGTATTTTTCATTGGGAATAAACTGGGGAAAATGAGGGGAGAACTTGTTCAGCTGACTTAAATCCCAATTAAATAAATTAAAATTTAATAAAAAAAAATTAATTTAAAAATAATTTGAGACCAATAATGGTACAAGTACATCAATTTGATAATTTTAATAATTTAAATTCATATAAAAAAAAAAAAAAAATGCGGACTGAATGTGAACTGACTCTAGTCTGATTTCAAAAATAAAAAATAAATCTGTAACTTAGGATAAAATTAATATAAAAATTTAATTTATAAAATCTTAATAAAAAATGGAGGGGTGCCTTTGATGGCTGAGGGCAAGTGCTACAACACCAATCAGAAGATGCTCATTATTTCTTGAGGTAGAAAGGGGGATTTTTAGCCCAATTTCTATGCTTTAAAGAAGGAAGAGGGCAAGAATCTGTGGGGAATATTTGTAGCAAAAGGATGACAGAAGATCCCAGAAGTGACCTACATAAGAGACCCGGAGCTGGCTAAAGAAGGAAAAGTACATAGCCGGGGCCCCAGGGGAAGAGGACTCAAGTACGGGGGTCCTTTGTGGATGGAGACGATCAATGATTGAAGGTATGTAAGTGCTCAAAACAGTTGGACACTCGTTTAAAATCGAAGACCAGACGACTAGAGGAGAAAAGGGTTAGGTTGTTGGAACTAACCGCCGGCGAGGATTTAAGAGGCTTAAGATCGGGGCTTAAAGGGGCAAGGATCGGATTCGGGTTTAGGTGCGAATCGGGGAGGGGAGTTAGATGTGGTTTAGAGAATTGCAGAGGGTTATGGACTAGCAACCAGTCTAAGTGGATAGGGGGCAGGGGGAAAAGGGGCTGGCGGCAAGGCCCAGTCATCAGGCGCTTAGGGAGCACAGTGTTAAGGGCTTAATGGCGAGGGAAGTTGAAATTAGGGGGCTGGGGGCCAGGGGCAATGGGCGGCCGGCGGTCTAAATCTAGTCTGGGAAAAGCGAGGGAAAAAGACATGGGGGTAGGCTTACTCAGGCATCGAGCTCACCAGGCCATTGAGGTATTAGCAGCGGGTATCTTAGGGGTCCTTAATCGCTTTGATGCGGCAGAAAAGTTTAGTGTATCCGCTTGAACGTAGGGTTAAGGCCAAAGGCAGTTATACCACATGCGGAACACAGGGAAGACTGCGGCGGTGGTAGGGTTGGGTAATCTGGAGGGTAGGGTTCGGCAAGTCAACGTCCGAGTTTCCATTAGGGCGGCCTGGATCTAAGGGTTGCCGCCCGGATACACTATGCGGGTAGGGGTTTAGTGAGGCGGGTTGGGAAGCTTTGGTGACGGGAGTTTAAAAGGAGGACTCTAGCTGGCTTAGAGAAAAGCGGCTTAGTGCTCAGGAAACTTGAGGGTAGGTGGGATTCAAAAATGCGGGGGGTTAACGGTATGTCTGGCCGTGCACAGAAGTGGGAAGCATTAAAGGTGTAGGGTGCACTGCATTTTTGTTTACGGGATTGGTTTTGACTTACAATACCATGGCGCTTCCTCATGGGCCCCTTTAAAAACCAAATTTAGCGGTGTACAGGGTTTCTGCACGGCTTCTGCAGCCTTTGTGAAATATGCGGCGGGTCAGTTAAGGGTTTGTAGGGATCCGCAATGGCTGTAATGTAAGCTCGGATGGTATCTACAGTGCCATGGGATTATGGGTATGGTACTTTAAAGTATTATTAAATAGTGGCCTATGGGTTAGGGCAGGGGGCTAAATAGTGTAGACCCGCGACACCAGTCCATTTGGCTCCTTAAAATGGGCATTGGTATTGTAATTACTAACTGTAACATGCGTTGGAACCCGAAACGGGACTAGGGTGGGCCTAGGTGCGGTTTTGGATGTCGGGGCTACCTTTAGAGACATGCTGCGTCCGGGGGCATGTAAGGGGGTTTAGGTTTTGTTGCGGCAAGCGCTCCTTCGGCTTGAAATTTTTATGAGGCTGCGGGCTTAGGTAAGTACGCTTACAGTTTGCTCACCCCTGCAGCAGCAGGGATAAGCGAACTGTACGGTAACCAGATTGCTCCGGATTACACATCCGGGCAATCCAGTTACCGTATTGCGATTCTCTCCACACATTCTTCATAAAAAATGTGTGGGAACGCAATTGCATTCACCACATCAGGATCTGGATGCGGTGAACGCAATTGGGCTCACAAATGTGACCCTAGCCTAAGTGCATTCAGTGGTGCATTTAGATTGCCATGCACAAGGGGGGTGACTGGTCCTCTTTAAAGAGTTGATTATGACTTTTAGGATTGCTACCTTCAATGGTTCGTCTACTTCCTCACTGAAGTAACAATTTGCAAAGCACCATAGTTAGAAAAGGCTGCTGCAATATATAAATGTCCCATTTCTTCTGTCTATATACAGCAGAAATATGGAACACTGCTACAACTATGAATAACTGCATAGTTACATAAACACTGTAAGTCTCTTTTTCTTTACAGCATTTGACTTGCAATGTATTTTCTCCTGGGATAGAAGCAATTGAATTTGACAATATGATTTTGCATTAGCATAGAATGATAGTCAAGGCTTTCGGTTAAATCATGTCTGTTTTGTTTTATTTAATATCACGGAACAATGTATTTTAAGTTTTCCTCATTTCGGAGACATTAAATGTTTCCATGGTAACAGAGGTTTGTTTACGGTGTTTGAATGGGATTGGTTATTCAAAATGTCATGTTTGGAAAGATTTCAAATTGACATTTACAAAGTGCAGTGGCAGAGTTCACTTTGATTCAGATCACTGACAACAATAGGCATAGTGTGCCGAGTAAATACAGTTAGAAATCTGCTTTCCTAGATAGTAAATGTTAAAAGTGCTTATTAATTGACCCGTTATAAGGGAGAAATATATCTGAATATTTATGACAGGCATTTTAATTTTCCAAAAAGTAACAGTGGAGCCGACACCGCTTGTCTATTAACGCATTGCTGACAAAAATACGTGTAAAACATACAATTCAGAAAAATAGGAAACACTCTTACAAAAGATCAGTTGCACTTCTAAAGTTAGACATTATAAATCTTAATAATATTACAAGCACAAAAATGTAGAGAACACAAAGAAAACCATTTCAAAATGAGATCATTGTGCCAGAAAGTGTTTCCCAGGCCAAAAACTGGCACAAAAGTAAAGCATTATCGAGCCACACAGATATAATGAATAGATATATATATGCAAATTTGCACTTCAGTGAGGAAGTGGATATATAGATACTACCTGAAAAATTATATCAGTTTTTAATAATGAAGAGACGTGTTATGCACATGAAACCTTCAATAAAAATTATTGTAAAACATGTATACATAAATAAAAATAATACAATATCAATAACACATAAAGAGGTCATCAGTAACACTTTATAATTAAGTGCCACATGCATTATCACCCACATGAATTGGCCCATAGGAAAGACATCATGGCCATGAGGTCTCTAGGTGCATTGCACATTAGATAGCTTTCTCAGGGGTAAAGCTCAGTTCTAAAGGCTATTGTTTTATATGTTGGACAGTACTTGGTTGGTGCAATATTGCAATAAAATGGAATAACACGCGATCAAAACAGCGCATCCACCCAAAAATGGTATCTTTAGAAATGTCAGCTCAAGCCACAAAAAATAAGCCATCACACAGCCCCAGATCCCGAAAAATGAGACCGCTACTGGTCGTAGAACATGGCGCAAAAAGTGTAATTCTTTATTTTTTCAAATTTCTGAATTTTTTTTCACCACTTAGATAACAGTAAAGGTATATGTGTATGGTATCTACAAACTCGTACTGACCCAAGGTATAATACTGTCATGTTAGTATTACTATATATTGAACATGGTGAATAAAAAAAAGCAAAAAACAAACGTGTAGTTGCACTTTTTGTTTGCAATCTCACCGTACTTGGAATTTTTCTCCCATTTTCCTATAGATTATATGGTAGAATAAATTATTTTGTCTGAAAGTACAACTCGTCCTGCAAAAAACAAACCATCATATGTCTATATTGACGGAAAAATAAAAAAGTTATTGCTCTTGAATGAAGGAGAGGAAACAAAATAAAATGGAAAACGAAAAATTGCCGGGTGGTGAAGGAGTTAAAGTTCCAGTTTGGGGCTGGACGTGACATGAACCTGAGTCGGAACCCCAAACTTTAAAGTTATGAGATGGGGCATGGGGCTGTAAAAAGAAAGAAATCAGTGATTAAACTTCATCATCATACTTACCATTGTCCCACCACTTGTACTTCCGGATCACTCATTAACTTCCTGGATAATCACTGCACTCAACAGCCAATCACAGATGCTGTCAAACAGAATGGGCATCTGTGATTGGCTATTGGAGTAATTTGGAATCAGCCCATACAGTCTAGTATGTAGATGATAGTGTGGCACCCCTATGGCTAGGTGCCAAAGGGAGGTACTGCACCCCAAACAGGAGGTTTAGTGCCTCCGTAGTCATGGGTTTGGAGTTTCCTGGTAGAGTCTGCCCTAAGCACCCATACACTAGCCCACCTTAGCATAGGGACCGTATATTCAGTAGGTCCAGGGGGTGGAGCTTAGAGTAGAGCAGGAGACTAGAGAGAGAGTTGAGCTAACTTTACAGAGAGACAGTGCTGGGAAGGCAGTGAGAAAAGACGTGCCTGACAGGGCTGCTGATGGAGGGCACCTCTCTTCAAGAGGGTGACCCAGGAACTGAAGGGGACGAACCAGGCCTGGTTGGAGCCAGCTGGGGAAGTCAGGGGTCAACACCGGCATACCGGAGCCAAGGCAACAAGTGGTCCATCCTGGGTTGCAAACCGACATACTGTGGGACTGACAGAAGGGAGCCATAGAACCACAGACTGTACCTCAACCTCAGTCCAATACCAAGTCCAAGACACTCTAGGTAACGGACCGAATTCCAGTGGTGGGAGGATCTGAATGTTGTCGCTCCCGTCCGTACTGGTAAGGAACAACTCGTACCTACCAGCAACAGACCGTGGGACTGGGATGGGAGCTCTGCAGAGTGGTTACGAGGGTGAGGAAGGTACACAGACCCCGAAAGCCATTAGGAGGGATCATCAGCAGACTCTAGAGGGTAACCTCAGGAACCTGTTGCTATGCTCCCGTTCAACCAAACTGTGCCCGAGAACCGACTGTGTACTGTAACATCTACCCGGTACCAGTAAAGACCTCTTGAGTTGAATCGGTGACTGTCCTCCTTTCCAGCTGGCGCCCAAAAGGTCTGTCTCAGCATCATCAGAGGGGTAAGAACAACTACTCCCCTCATCTACCCCCCGCTGCCCTAAGGTAAAGATCCACCTGTGGGGAGCTGTAACACCCAAGCTGCATCAGATCACCTCTGCAGCCTGCCTGCAGCGCTGGCATCCAAATTACCAGGTACCACAGGTGGCGTCAAGACAACATTCCTCCCACCACCATCATCATCACCCCCATCATCCCCGCCATTGCGGGTCCAGGGCACGGAACCGGGAATCGACCAGCCGTGATCCACCATCCAAGTAGCCATCTGTCCCGGTATCCGAGTAGCTAGTCGACCGACTCATTTCAATGTATGGGCAGTTTTCAGCTTACAACAGCAGCCAATCAAGATACTCATTGTCTATGACAGCATCTGTGATTGGCTGTTGGGCCCCTGACTCATTTTCTGACATCATTGTACTGTAAAAATAAATAAAATTTACTAAAAAGTATTTAACACTTCGATGTAATGATGATTCTCAGCACGAATAAAGCGGACAACTACGGGCTGCCACACCCAGCTGCCTGGCTTTACCTCGGCTGGCAATCAAAATACAGGAAATACCATTATTTTTTTAATTATTTAAATAAATAATTTTTAAAAATGCATGGACTTTGCCAGCCAAGGTAAAACCCAGACAGCTGTGGGCTGTGATTCTCAGCTTAGTAAGTCCCAAGTGTTTTGGGCCCCCACACTGAAAATCGCAGCCCACAGCCACCCTTGAAAATAGCACATTCTTTCATAGTGCCATTTTTAGGTGCTTTACTTGGCTCTTTCAACAGCCCTGGTGGGGGTGACATGCTAGGTAATAAAGGGGTTAATGCAATCTTTGTATTGGCACCTGGCACTAAGCCTGTAATTCAAAGTATCAGGCCAATATTAGACCAGGCCACTATGAATTTCTAGTAAACAGGAAAAAAAAAAACAATGCAGAAAAAATATTTTAATTAAAATAAATTACAAAAACAGCCCTGGTTCCCATCTTTAATTACCCAAAAATAAACCAACCGACGATAAATCCACAGATTTGTCTCTTGACGAACATGTTCAGCACTGCTACATTGCTCTGAACAGACAAACGTCTGTTCCCAGCAACAGCAAGCTGACAATGACACCCAACCATGAGAAATAAATAATTATTTAGAGATGATTCACAAAGAGGCGTGGACTCAAATTCCTCCTGAGATGTTTGCAAACCTTATCATCAACTACAAAAAAGGTCAGACTGCTATAATTGCCATGAAGGCTTTTGCTACCAAGTATTAAGTCTTCTTTACCAGTGGGATCAAATACTTATTTCTCTGCAAAATGCAAATGACTTTATATAATTTAGACAATGTGATTTTCTAGATTTCATTTTTAATATAGGCCTTGTTCACACTCACCTGCGTTTTTGTCACTCTCTGCGCTTTTCTGCAGTTTTTCAAAAACGCAGGTGCGTTAAAGCAGGGTGCATTTGAGTGTAGCTGCGTTTTTCAGCTCCACTTGCGTTTTTTTCCCCCAGTCCAAAAAACGCTGCATGCAGCATTTTTTGGGTGCTGGAAAAAAACGCAGGGTTAGTTTCCCAAAACGTATGCATTTTTTTAACATGGGCCCCTATGGGAAGCGCATGCGTTAACGCAGGGCACATATAGGCACCTGCGTTAACGCATGCATTTCCCATAGGGCCCCATGTTATAAAAACGCATGCGTTTCTATAACATGGGGCCCTATGGGAAACGCATGCGTTTTTAAAAGGCACATTTATGCACCCTGCGTTAACGCATGCGTTTTTGCCTGCGTTTTTGGCCAAAAAATGACTAAGTCCAAAAAAGTGTCAAATCCTTTCAGACACACAAGGGACACTTTTTGGCACTTTTAGAAAAACGCAGGTGGCTTTTTTTCCTGCTAAAAAAAAACGCAAATTGAGTGTGAACATGGCCATTCTATCATTCTTAAGATTAACTTACCCTTAAAATTATAGACTGCTCTTGTCTTTGTCAGTGGGCAAACTTACAAAATCAGCAAGGAATCAAAAAATTATTTCCTTCATTGTCTATTATCATATGCAATGCCGTTCATTAGAGCAAGGAAATACCTCCTGGCACTATCACTTAACATTCTGTAGACTGCTGGGCAAGGCTGCCGACAGAGCATAATTGCCCTGACAGCTCTTAGGGGCCCAGCAGTCATTGACAGGAGAAAGGGCCCAGAGGAGAGGTGAAGGAGAGGGCCCCAATCTCCTCTGGGCCCCACCCCTTCACCTCTTCTACAGGCCTTTGCCTGCTAATCTCCTCTGGATCTCGCCCCCTCACATATTCTTCAGGGGAAGCAGAGAGGGGGTCGACTTGACCATAACTGTCAGTCTCGTTCAGATTTGTACTGTGTATGCATCCGATGGGCTGATGTGTGCAGTACAAACCGGAAGTCACCACAAAGCGCAGTTGCTGGAGGGAGGAGGAGCTGCTGATGGTGGTGAGTATGAAGCTGTCTGTCTGTGTCTGTGTGTCTGTGTGCCTGCCTGTCTGTCTGTCTGCCTGTGTACCTGTCTGCCTCTACATAGCACTATACTGCATATAAAGGGTCATATTGCATGCTGTATTAGTGTGTCTAAATACTGTATGTATATAGTGTGACCTGTATATACAGTATAGTGCTGTTTATACAAAATATATGGTCGGCAGTCACTAGCATATATCCCTCAGCGGTCTATAATGTGCATAAGTCCTGCAGCGGTCTCTAATGTGCATATGTCCCGCAGAGGTCTCTTATATGCATATGTCCCACAGGGGTCTCTAATGTGCATTTGTCCTGCAGTGGTCTGCATTGTACCTATGTCCTGCAGCAGTCTTTAATGTGTATACGGCCAACAGTAGTCTCTAATGTGCATAGGTCTTGCAGCGGTCTGCATTTTGCATACGTCCTGCAGCGGTCTCCTATGTGCATATGTCCTGCAGCAGTCTCTAATGTGTATATGTCAGGCAGCAGTCTCTAATGTGCATATGTCCCGCAGCGGTCTCCTATGTGCATATGTCCTGCAGTGGTCTCTAATGTGCATTCATCCCAAAGTGATCTGCATT
Organism: Allobates femoralis; assembly: GCA_033576535.1. Taxonomy (NCBI): domain Eukaryota; kingdom Metazoa; phylum Chordata; class Amphibia; order Anura; family Aromobatidae; genus Allobates; species Allobates femoralis. The sequence goes on from JARQOC010000003.1 coordinate 151,185,374, forward strand.
GGTCATACATCCCGCAGCGGTCTCTAATGTGTATACGGCCCACAGCGGTCTGCATTGTGCATACAGCTTGCAGCAGTCTGCATTGTGCATAAGACCCACAGAGGTCTGCATTGTGCATACGTTCTGCAGTGGTCTAGATTGTGCATATAGCCTGCAGCGGTCTGCATTGTGCAAACGGTCCCAGCTGTCTTCATTGTACATACGGCCCATAGTGATATGCATTGTGCATATGGCCACAGTGATCTGCATTGTGCATATGGCCCGCAGCGGTCAGCATTGTGCGTACAGCCCACAGTGGTTTTCATTGTCTATACAGCCTGCGGCCGTCTCCATTGTCTATATGGCCCACAGCCTTCTCCATTGTCTATATGGCTTGCAGCAGTCTCTATTGTATATTCTCTATTTTGTGTAAAGCAGGCAGCAGAAGCTATTGGGTATTCTTTATTGTGTGCTTAGCCAGCAACAGTCTTCATTTTGTATAAGGCCCTCAATCATCTCCATTGTGTATAAGACTCACAGCTGTCTACAATGTGTATATGTCCCACAGTCATCTCCATTATCTATATGGCCCACAGCCATCTCTATTGTGTATTCAGCCAGCAGCAGCCTCTATTGTGTATTCTAATTGTTTACAGTCAGCAGCAGTCTCTATTTTGTATTCTCTATTGTGTGTATAGCCAGCAGCAGTCTCTATTGTGTATAAGGCCCGCAGCAGTCTTCATTTTGTATACATCCCGCAGCCGTCTCTATTGTCTATACAGCCAGCAGCAGTCTCATTTATGTTTACAGCTATTCGTGTATTCAACTAAAAGCAGTCTCAATCTTCTTTTCAATTTAATTAAAAAGTATGTGTAACTGTTAGGGCCCCTTATACATTACAGAGATTATTGTGGGGGCCCTCATATAGTATGAGGGTTAATGTTGAGGACCTACCATAAATTGTAGGTAATACTGTGTGAGGAACACAGACATTAGAATAGTAGGGTATAAACTATTAAATTGGTACCAGAATAATGTCTCCTTTAATAAATAGCCTTTATTGTTAATTATTTAAAATTAGCCCTTATTTAAAAGATATATAAAGCAGACAAATACTGTAAATAGTTTACAATCCTGATTGAGAAATACATGTGAATATTAATAATATCAATTCAAGCAGTATACATATCAACAATGAATGCCTAAAAGATTAGGGAATATAACGCTGCAGACAGCATTTCCTGTGTGGCGCTGTAAAGCGCACTCCCAGCAGCTGCCTGTGTGACAGGTTGGGAAGGTAAATATCGGGTTACTAGGGCAGCGTTATCCAGCACCGCATAGCGGTAACACTATACGGTGCTGGGAAAAGGACTGTGTTTAAACCGCAATCCGATAGGCTAAGTTCAAACCGTAAATGTGACCCTAGCCTAATTCCAATAATTTTCTGTGGGAAATACTTCATTTTCTGGAACAAATTCAAGGAAGCCATTACTTTTAGCCATGACTGTATTAGAATCAAGTGAATTTCTCAAGCACTTAGAGACTGTGTCTGAGGCGAAGGTCACATTTGGAAGGCTCATTGTGATTACCGCATCCAGATCCGGATGTGGTAATCGCATGAGCCTTCAGACACATTTTGAGTTCACAATGTGTCTTTTAACCTGGATCCGGTAACCGGATTGCTCAGAATTTGCAATCCGGTTGCCGGATGCTTTGTTCATCCCTGCTGCTGCAGGGATGAACAAAGCGTTGATGTTAATAATAGATGTGGGCAACATTAGGTCTATGGTGGTGCACTGCCCATAGACCTAATGTTACAGCTTTCAAGACCCTGGATAGTGGCAGATACAGTACACAGATTAAGAACTGTACCTCCTCCACAGCGAGGAGCCGCCGGATTTCATTCAGAAAATAGTAAATGCTGACAATAGTCGGCAACACTGTAATTTCACATATTAACCCTTAACATGGCAAACTATGTGGACAGCATGTCTCTAGGGAGGGTGGGCACTCCCTATAGACATGTTGCCCATGTCCATTATTAACATTAACCCTTTGTTCATCCCTGCGGCAGCAGGGATGAACAAAACATCCTACATGCTACCACAGGCATTGACATGTACCTTGCGGTAGCCGGATGGGCTCCCATAGGAGCCCTTTATAGGTTTCCTGCTGCGGTTTGCAAACCGCTGCGAAAACTGCAGCCTGCATGATTTTTACCACTGGCTGCAAATCCGCAAGAGGTAACCGGAGTGCACTACATGCAATCCGGTTTTATAATGGGTTCCTATGGGCTGGGGAACCTGATCCGGTTTTGAGCATTTTGCATGCTCAAAACCGATCAGGATCTGCTTTTGCTAACGCAAATGTGACCCTAGCCTTTCTCAAATATTCTCTGTTACAAACAAACTGATTGTTGTTACTTTGATTAAAGAAGTCATTGCAACTTTATTTACAATTCGCTTTGACCTATGATGTCACTGTGATGTTCCCAGTATGTTTACATCTATTGTTTGGTCTTTAGATCTTCTATTGGCATTCTGTGCGTGCTGCCCATTTTGAAGATGGTGTCTACTTCTTTACTCTTGTTCATGTGATCCTCCTCTCTGCCTTTATAAACCTGAGCCTACTGTCTAGCCATGCTCGAGTATTCAATTTGAATTACTGGCTTCCTGTGCTTCACCAGTCTGCTCCACCTCCTGCTGATCTGCTCCATCTGCTCCCGCAACTGTCATTGGACTCCAGCAATCTCACCTGCCTCCAGCTACTCTCCTGCTTTCAGCTACATGAGTTTAGTTCCCTGACTCTGCTTCTCCTAGTGATGAAATTAAGAAAATGAAATTAATATATTTACTGGTTGAAGGGAAAAAAAAAATTAATACTGATGCCATAGGATAAACAACTCTAATGATTTTTTTATCATTTTTATCAATTTTATTCTTTTCACCTCAAAAATACAACACAATTTTATTGAATTGTATTTTTTTATAATCATTTCCATGTTTGAATACGGGGATTTTGTAATTTCCTAAGAGAGATGAGAATTATTAGAAAACAAGAGAAACACATAGAAAATGAGGTTTATACTAGATTCTAGGTATTATAGGCTCCCTCCACAATTAGCCTCCCAACACTCTGGAGAGGTGAGCATGTGTTTTCATTTGATGATAATTGGTTGAAACCTTTTTTCCCCTATATAAATGTGTCTTTTTAAGATATATATGATTTTACCTGATGAAGGCTAATTTTATGTATAGCCGAAACACGTTGTGTTTGTATGTATAATAAATCGGAAATTTCTTGAAATATTTGGAGTAATTAATGAACCATCTGGAAGCGCTCCTTGACAAACTGGAAATCCTTCTCTACACTCATTGATGAATCTCCTGCAAGGTGTTTCATTTCACCTGTTTTGAGCTGCAGGCCAGAGGATCCAGACGATTACTCCACTACCCAAACAAAGAGTTACATGCTGAACAACAAGACACCAAAAAGGTGAGGAGAATTCCTATTTCTGTCTAATATAATCATAATTCTGCACTTAGATCTGCACCCCCCTTCCTTTTCCCTCTCATCCCTGTCTCTCTGGACATTCAGGATTATTTTAAAGCTGTACTGCACTAATAAATATTTTACTTGTTTTTCTGTGGCCTCTGATTGTTTATTATTCTTTGGCTAAATTCACACAGGTAAGGTTTTACTTCATTTTTGCTGTATATTGGGATCAGGTTTTTTCTTGGTTTTTGTAAATATATGTTAGGCTAGGGTCACACTTGCGTTTTTTGTTTTTTTTAAACCTGATCCGCTTTTGAGCTTTCATAAAGCTCAAAACCAGAGCAGGAACCGATCCCCATAGGAGCCCATTATGGTAACCGGATTGCTTTAAAAGCAATCCGATTACCGCCTCCAGATCTGCAGCCTGCATGAAAAATCATGCAAGCTGCAGTTTTCGGAGCGGTCCTCTGACCCGCAATTCAGTAACCGCATTGCTCAGGATGTGTAATTCATTACGTATAGTATGTGCGCATCTGACAGGGGAGCCGCGGCTTCATTGATAAAATTCTACAGAGCTGACAATAGCCAGCTTACTGTAAATGATGTATTAACCATGACATGCCGTCCTGAGTGGGCAGCATGTCTCTAGGGGGGTGGGCACCCCCTAAAGACATGTTGTCCACAACTATTATTAATATTTAATCTTTTATTACAGATTGAACACTTTGCTCATCCCTGCGGCAGCAGTACACATCCGGAGCAATCCGGTTACCGCATTGCGGTTTGCTACACACATTTTTCATTAAAAAAAGATGGAAACCAGATGGCAAAACAATGCCATCCGGCCCAATCTGGCCCCATTGGAATACTATGGGGCCAAAATCGGAATCCGGGCCTGTCTGGTTCACACTGGACAGCCCCAGATCCAAAAAAAAGTTATGTGAAACTGGCCTTAGTGAAATAAATTAATTTTTTGATGATATTCTAATTTATTAAGATGCACTAGATGGTTTTGCTTGATAACAAAAATGCAGGTTTAGATCAGCATAAAACCTAGGCAAAACCTGACCCAAAAAACGCAGCAAAAACACAACAAAACCTTCCCCGTGTGAATATAGCCTTAAATTTGGCTTCAGTCTGTCTGTGCTCCCACTGCTAATAGATCCCTGAGTATTCTTACAGTACATTACATCTATTGAGTGCTTTTTTGGTTACCTTGTGCTGGTACACAGACCTGAAGAAGTCATTTGATCAATGCTAAAATATGTTGTATACACTTTTATATCCCAACAAAGGTATTTGAATTGTTCTTGAACTCCTAACTCACTTCAGCAGCAATATTATTTTTCCATTGTTTTTGTATTATTTTTATTTAACAGCTTCAAAGTAGACAGTTCAGATAAAAAAATGTGTGAAATTACTTTAAAACAAACATGATTCAAACAGCAGAATACATTATATGAGTTTACAATATTTTTTATTTTGAAAAAAAAAAGTAACATCTGGGGAATTTTTGAGTTGGTAACAGATATAGATCAGTTATCGAAAATGTAACTTTAATATCCTGTATCCTTCAGGATGTATAGTGAACATATATATAATCAAACATGTTTTTGTCTTCACATGACTGCTGCATATATAATTGTGCTTGTTTTAAATTAAAATTGTTTCTTCTTTTATATTGTTGTTATCAGTAATATAGCAGGTGTCATTTAAAATATTCAGTATTTTCATTGCTATAAACAAGATCTGTATAATGCAATTTCCAGATCAGATCAGTGATATTTCTTCTCCGGAAAGTGCAAATTACCTTACTTCTGTTGGGTCGACTATACCCATATATTTATTTTCTTTTCATTTATAGATGATTCCACATCGTAAGGTTTGCAAAAAATATTGTTTGAAATACAGCAAAACTAGTTAAGTAGACAGAGAAGATATTTTATTATATTTCAATATTAAAATGCCTATTTTATTTGAAAGACAATACTTACAAACTAATTCTCTTGTTAATTAAACTCAATGTTAGCAGGTTACACCTAACAAACTTTACATATTTTATCATATGTGTATATATTGAAAAATGATGAAAGTAATTTATTTTGAGATGTCCATGCCTGATGATGGTATATTTTTAATGATAAATCCCCTGGAATCAAGTATGCCCAAAATTATTGCCATAGATAAAAAAAATGTCAGTATGTCTCACGTGAATGAGACTATGGCTGGGGTCACACTTGCGTTTTTTTTTAAACCTGATCCGGTTTTGAGCTTTTTAAAAGCTCAAAACCGGAGCAGGAAACGCTCCTCATAGGAGCCTATTATAAAAACCAGATTGCTTTACAAGCAACCCGGTTACCACCTCCAGCTCTGCAGCCTGTGTGAAAAATCATGCATGCTGTAGTTTTCGGAGCGGTTCTAAGTCCCGCAATGCGCTTACCGGATTGCTCAGGATGTGTAATCCTGAGCAATCCGGTAACCGTATATACTTTGCTTATCCCGGCTGTCGCCGGGATAAGCATAGTGCTAAAACTGTGAAAAAAGCTATAATGTTAATAATAATTTTGCCCATCATGTCCCTAGGGGGTGTCCACTCAGTTGGGCATGTAAGGGGTTAATATTCCCTGTATAGTATAACCGACTCCTGTTGGCTCTGTACATTTTTAGCAATGATGCCGGCGGCTCCCCATGACAGTTGCGCATAGTATACGTCATGTACATATACTATGTGTCGCTGTCCGAGGTCCTGCAGGCTTTTACAGTAGATCTATGAGCAGCGCAGTGCAATTTTACTATCAAATGATAGTATGAAGGAACACTGTAAAACCGCATCCGATAATGGATGTGATTACCGGATTGTGCGTTTTAAGTGTGACCCTAACCTTAGTTCACTTACAGGCCAATAGTTTTCCATCATCTACAAAAGCAAAACTAGCATGAGGGTCTGTTCACACGATGCATATTTTGACGCGTATTTGGTGCATATAAGCAGCAGATGTGAACTAAATATGCAGCAGCCTGTTTTCTTAGGAAAGTCTATTGGATTTTCTAAATCCTGTCTGAATCAAGCGTTTTTTACTGTAGCGGATCCACTACGTATTTTGTTGCAGAAAAATCTGCAACATGTCCATTCTTGCTGCAGATTTTTCTGCGCTTTTAACCCATAGACCCTCATGTTAACTCAAAATAAGCAGCAGATAAGCAGAAGTGTTCGCACTCTGTGTATTCATTGCATATTTTGTGCCAATGTGGCGCCCCACTGGTCACGACGCCACACAGGGGTACTGCACCCACAGGAGAGGGTGTGGTAACCCTGTGGCATGGAAACATGGGATGTCATATAAGGGACCCTCATTACAATCATCCACACACCTTAGGCCAGGGGACCAATAAGTTAATCCATTGCTAGGGATCCTATCCTGGTGGGAGGAGCTTAGGTAAGTAGTGGAAGAGTGGGAAGAAAGTTAGTCAGTAAAGAGTCTGGGAACGAAGCTGAGGTGAGCTCCTCTGGGAGCAAGGAGTCGAACGGCAGAAAAGCCGTTGGAAAGAAAGTTGATCCTAGGGTGTTGTGGTGCACCCGAATCCGGGCCGGTATGACCACCAGCAAGCGGGACCCAGTCCAGGAGCAGAGAACCGGCTCTGAGAGTGGTACGAGCATTTATCCCCGAGCCAACAAACCGGAGGGACACAAGCTTCTCATGGGAGTAGTGGCCAACACCCGGTGTACACCCTAAAAGATCCAGTAGAGGGTCTGGAGGTCCAGGAAAGGAACCGTCCAGAAAGCATCCTTGGGAGCCGGCTGAGGGCTCTGTACGTGGGAACACTAAGGAGGAAGAAAGGGAGAGCGCAGTTAAGAACAGAGAAAGTAAAGACAGGCACACCACCGAAGATCCCAGGTGAGATGTCCCGGTTCCCTGATGACTACCCAGGAAAGCAGTGCCCATGAACTGTAAGAACTGTATGCTGCCTGAAGTTGCCAGTAAAATCCGTGCAGAGTTTAAAGCGAACCTGTCACCTAGATAAAACCCCCAAGTTATCACTACCTGTCCTTTCCTATTACTACCCTAAATATCCCTTTCTGTCCTAATTGTGTGGTGTGAGTGTTTAATAAAATGTTTTTATACCTTAGTGGGGCATATGTTAATGAACCAGGGGGGCTACCATTGCTAGCTTCCCTGGGCGTCCTCTTTGCGTCCCTCTCGCCACCTCCAGGAGTCTTTTATCATGCCCTGATGGGCATGATATTGAAATAAAATTTTGTGCCCCCAGCCTGGCTCCCTCCCTCTGCTATGCAGCCTTCCTGTGGTAATGACGCTGAACGCGTCATTGCTGAAACTGCGGGCCCCATAGCAACCCGATATTTACCTTAGCAGCAGCACTGTCACTGCTATGCGGGGTTCTATGGGGCCCCGGCTTAGCAGCGCTGTGCGCTGCTAAGGTAAATATCGGGTTGCTATGGGGCCCGCAGTTCCAGAAATGATGCCTTCAGCATCAGTACCACAGGAAGGCTGCATAGCAGAGTGGAGGGAGCCAGGCTGGGGGGGCGAAATTTGATTTCAATATCACGCCCATCGGGGTGTGATAAAACTCCTGAAGGTGGTGAGAGGGACCCAAAAAGGACACCCAGGGGGGCTAGCAATGGTAGCCCCCGGATCATTAACATACACCCCACTAAAGTATAAAAAATTTTTATTAAACACTCACACCACACAGTTGGGATACTTAGGGTAGAAATAGGAAGGTGCAGGGACAGGTAATGATAGCCTGGGGGGCTTTATCTAGGTGACAGGTTCTCTTTAAGACTGTTTGTGAAGTCTCATTTGTCAGCGCCAGAGGAGCTGCATGATTGTTCCTCAACACAGACTGTGTGCTAGTGCCTCGCCTGATGAACCGCCTCCCTGTGTACAAACAATTCCTAATCATCACAGCTGCCCCGGGGATCCTGCTCCACCTACAGGGAGCGTAGCCATCTTGCTGCATCACCATCACCCTTGAGGTCTGCAAGCAGCGTCAGTACAATTACCGAGAACCGTAGGTGGCGTCACAAACTTTTTTAAATTTCATTTTAACCCCCTTTTCAGTGACTGACAGGGCCATGAGATCGGGCACCGGCCGCCCATGACATCCCCAGTTAATCAACGCCCGGAACCGAGTACCCCACGGCCCTGGGGTGGGTCAGCTTTTGGCATCACAAACAGGATCCCATGCCCGGTAAAACCAGGTACTGTGAGCCTTGAACTGTGCTTTAAACCAAACTTTATTGATGGGCCCGAAGATGGCGGGGTCAGAGACTTAACAACATGTGCAGGCCCGGGGGAGTGCCTCGGCCCCTCATCGTGGGAGGGACATGCCAGAGGCGCGAAACTGCCTGCCTGCCCCAGTTGCCACCAAAAATCAAATGGGTGGGCAGAGATGAAAGTGATCCTGCTGGAAGCTACAAAAGGCAGCAGGAAGGGTGCGGCAGTAGACAGACAACAGAGCATGGGTGTAATCTATGGGTCAGCAGCGATTGCAGTTAGATGGCTGAGCGACATGATCCGCGAAATGGAGGAGGAGAGCTGCAATCAGGCTGAAGAGCAGGGTGCAGTTACCCTGCTGTCGCATGAGGGGGATTCCACATTTTGGGAGGCTATCCTGAGAGACTTGAGGGCCCAGCTCAATGAGACCCTTGATTGGACTTTCTGGCACTGGAGCGCCAATACCTGGTCCGAGCTGTCCCGGCTGGTGGAGCAGCGGGAGTCTAGCAGGCTGGAACCAGAGGCACAGGCAAGAATCCTGACCCCAGATGAGCCTGAGATCAACAACGAGGTCCAGCGACCAGACCTGCAGCCAGTCCTCCCGGAGGAGAGACCGGAGCCTGTAGTAGTCGAGCCAGTGCCCCCGTGATGACCGTCCACGTGAGAGTCCCGATGCTGAGTCCAAGGAGGACGTCCTAGAGATCCCTGCGGAGGTGCCAGATGTAACCATGGAGACAGAGGTCGAGGAACCAGCCCATGAATTGGACCCCAAGGAGGGAGACGACCTAGAGCAGAAGGGCGAGATCAGCAGTGCCGAGGAAGTGGGGGCATCCGGGCCCCGCACGGGATGGTGGCAGCTCCAAACTCACCCGCTGATGGGACAAGTAGGCAGAACCGCCATGTCAGGAGTTCCAGAATATGCTCCGGTTGAAGCCCCAGAGCGCCCAACTTTGTGCGACAAAGGCTCCTGGCCAACCAGGCGGAAAGGCAATGCCTCCATGAGAGGTGGTGGGCCCAGGAGAAGAACTTGTTGGCAAGGAACTGGGTCCGAGGACTACCACAGATGCCTGCTGAAGAAAGAAAAATAGGTACTATGGTTGACTTTAATCTGGACAACGGGTGGGGTTTCATCCAGGAGCCGGCTTATATGAGGAGATATTTGTGGGCTGGAGGGATGTAAAGACTCACCTCCCTAAAGGGTACCCAGATAGAGACCTTACCACCATGACCGGGTAACCTACGAATAGCACATCAGCCCGAGGGAGTGGTATGCTCTATGAGTGTATAAATATATAGACTAGAGCATTGAACTTGGTTGTAAATAGTTATTGTTGTGTGCTGGACATTACGTGAACTTTTATTTATGCTGTTGAGCCTTTGGACTGTACCAGGTTAAGCAAATGGACTCTGTGAAAGTGTAATAATATGCCTTTGAGACAGCCCAGTGGCGAGAATGGACACTACTGAGAGTGAAAGAGAACAATTACCACCGGGGCTGTATTGCAAGCTGGTCCCATTAAGGCCGGAAGTAAATGTCTTGAAATGTTTTATAGTTGGTCCCTTTGACCCGGTAATGTTAAAAGTAAAGTGCCTCCCAGACGGTAAGATAAGTGTTTAATAAAAATATTATTTTATTGTTTGAAATGCAAATAAAAATTAACTCTGTGTCGGGTATGGTCAAGTCACCCACAGACGAGTGAGTTTAACCAAGGGGGAATGAGGCACCCCACTGGTTGGGATACCACGCAGGGGTACTGCACCCACAGGTGAGTGTGTGGTATCCCTGTAGCCAGGGAACATGTGATTTCATATAAGGGACCCTCATTACACCCATCCACACACCTTAGGCCAGGGGACCAATGGGTTAATCCATTGCTGGGGAACAGGTCCCAGTGGGAGGAGCTTAGGTGGGTAGTTGAAGAGCAGGAAGAAAATTAGTCAGTAAAGAGTCTGGGAACGAAGCTGAGGTGAGCTCCTCTGGGGAGTGAGAAGTCGGATGGCAAATAAGCCGTTGGAAAGAAACGGGATCCTAGGGCGTTGTGGTGCACCCGAATCTGGGCCAGTATGACTACCGGCAAGAGGGACCCAGTCCAGGAATGGAGGACCGGCTCCAACAGCAGTACAAGCATTTATCCCCGAGCCGCCAAACCGGAGGGACACAAGCTTCTCATGGGAGTCATGGCCAACACCCGGCATACACCCTAAAAGGTCCCATAGTGGCCCAGAGGTCCAGGAAAGGAACTGTAAACAAAGGATCTGTGGGAGCTGGCTGAGGTCTCTGCTTGTGGTAGCGCTAAGGAGGAAGGAAGTGAGAGCACAGTTAAGGACAGAGAAAGGAAAGGCAGGCACACCACCGAGGGTCCCAACTGAGATTTCCCGGTTCCCTGGTGACTACCCAGGCAAGCAGTACCCGTGAACTGTAAGAACTGTATGCTGCCTAAAGTTGCCAGTGAAACCCATGCATAGTTTAAGACTGTGTGATGTGTCTCATTTGCCAGTGCCGGAGGAGCTGCATGATTGCTTCTTAACACAGACTGCCAGTGCCTCGCCTGACAAGATACCTTCCTGTTTAAAACAATCCCTAATCATCACAACTGCCCCGGGAAGCATAGCCATCTTGCTGCATCACCATCACCCCTGAAGTCTGCAAGCAGCGCCGGTACAATTACCAGCAACCGTAGGTGGCAACACAAACTCTCTATATTTTATTTTAACCCACTTTTTCAGCGACCACCTGGGTCACGGGACCGGGCACAGGCAGCCTGTGACATCCCCAGTCAGGGCTGCACCGTCCATTGGACAGTGGGAGACTTGAGTCTCAGGCGACAAGCAGGCAGGGGGAGTGGCTTTGCAGAAGGGGGCGGCACCTGCACCACACAGCAGCTTCCTGTGTGATGGGCGCCGCTGGCTGCAGCATGGTGTAAGCCATACAGACTTTCCCTCTGCCTGTGCTGCAGACCACAAATGCTCTCACCCCCGCCCCGCTCCTCACCCGCAGCTTAGGCGGCGTGAGGGCTTGATGCACCCCTATCCCCAGATAATGAATGCCTGGAACCGGGTACCCCACGGCCCTGGGGTGAGTCACCTAATTTGCATTAAAATCCACAGGAAGTGGTAGTGTTGAAGAGGCAAGCAGAATTTGACGTTTTTTGGCCAAAGTATCCAAGCTTTATTGAAACAGTCACAACACATCTTAACATTCACAACAAATCCTCACCAAAAAACGCACCATGCAGACACGGATGGTTTTGGTTCATATTTCTGCCAGTAGGTGCAGGTTTTGGAAGTTCAAAACCTGCACCACAAGTTCAGCGTGTGAACACACCCTTAAGTTGTTCAAGCAACTAGTCTGATAATTATACAGTCTAATGGCCACTTTACACACACCAACTTATCTGTCCAACTTCTGACCAACTTACTGGTTGCAGTGAAATCATGGACACATTGTTACATTTGTACACAGCCACAAAATGGAGCAATGTGTCCATGATTTCACTGCAACCAGTAAGTTGGTCAGAAGTTGGACAGATAAGTTGGTGTGTGTAAAGTGGCCTTAAGTGCAGGTGCAGACAACCGTTGATTCTCTCATCAAAGAGAGTCAGGTCGAATATGCAAATAACACTCTGAATTTGATCAGATTGTGATTGCAGTTGTCACGTATGGACTAGGGGATGTCTGGAGCACAGCACAATACAAAGGGAATGGATTCCCTGTGTCTAGGGAAGGGGGATGTGTTGACCCCTAACCAGCACTGCCCATAGATCTTACTGTATAAGCCTTCAGGACCTCGGACAGCGCACATACTATACCTACAATAGGTATAGAGCAGAAATGAAAAGGGGCACCACCGTAGCTAATACTGGGGTTCCCACCCGGGAACTCAATTACGTGCGAGGGGGAGACACAGGACCGTCTGAGGTGCCAGAAAAAGTCTTAGTACTGGAAATCAAGCAAAAACAAGAAAAAACATCGGCACTCACCAGAACGGCATATAGCGGGATTTTTCTTTTTATTTAGTCCAGGAGCAGCATACAAAGGGATACAGGGAGGGGCGCAGAGGTGACGATGGCACCGTTTCGGGTAAATACCCTTCCATGGGTCAGGCTGTGACCCGTGGAAGGGTATTTAACCAAAACAGTGCCGCCATCACCTCTGCGCCCCCTCCCTGCACCCCTTTGTATGCTGCTCCTGGACTAAATAAAAAGAAAAATCCCGCTATATGCGGTTCTGGTGAGTGCCGATGTTTTTTCTTTTTTTTTTTCTTCTTTTTGCTTGATCTACAATAGGTATAGTATGCGCAGATGTCAGGGGAGCCATGGGGTTAATTGATACAAGTTATACAGAGCCGACAGGACTCGGCAATACTGTACAAGAGGAATTAAACCCTGACATGCCCACCTGAGTGGGTAGCATGTCTCTAGGGGAGGTGGACACCCCCTAAAGAAATGATGGGCAAAATTAATATTAGCATTACAGCTTTTTTAACAGTTTAAGCACTTTGCTTATCCCGGCGGCAGCTGGGATAAGCAAAGTAGACGGTAACCGAATTGCTCAGGATTACACATCCTGAGCAATCCGGTTATCACAATGCGGGGCACAGAACCACTCTGAAAACTGCAGCCTGCAGGATTTTTCACGCAGGCTGCAGAGCCGGAGACGGTAACCGGATATATACAATATAGGGGAGCCTCTTTTTTTTTTTTTTATTTCATGAATTTCATGAAATAATAAAAAAAAATGCATGGGGCTCCGCGCGATTTCTATGTCTAGCCAGGTACAGCTAGGAAGCTGGGGGCTGGAATCCGCAGCGTAGGGAGGCCCAAGCCTTCTGGGCACCCCTCGCTGCAAATGGCAGCCCGCAGCCACCCCAGAAAATGGCGTGTTCATTGAAGCGCCATGTTCTGGTGCTGAACCCAACTCTTCCAGGGCCCTGGTGCGGTGGCTCACTGGGTAATAAAGGGGTTAGGGCCAGCTTTTTGTTATCAGGTGGCCCTAAGCCCGAAATTCATGGGGTCACGCCAATATTAGACAAGACCGCCATGAATTTCTATTAAATTGTTTAAATAAAAACACAACACCTAGAAAAATTAATTTTATTTAAAAAAAAAACAAAAATACATAGGGGCTCCATCTTTATTAAACAAAAATCCTCTTCCATTTGATGTAGTCCACTCCAGGGTTCTTCTTTAGCTCTGCTACATCTCTGGTAGAGAACCTCCACCAGAGATGCAGCAGAGCTGTGCACCCTGGGAAAGTTCATGTGAGTTCATGCAGGCAAGCATAAACTCACATGAACCTGACAGCACTGTTATTTCAATTGAACAGCTGACCTGAGTCAGCTGTTCATTTGAAAATCCCGGCGGAAAAACCGGTTTGAAAACTGGATTCTCCCGGATTGTGCCAGTCCGGTGCAATCCAGCGCCCCATAACATGGGGCTCTATGATGCCGGATTGCATCGGACCGGGCAATCCGGGAGAATCCGGTTTTAACTCGGTTCACGACCGCGGACAGCTCTCTGCTTGCCACGGTCGGTTCTGCGCTCCCCGGCTGCCTGACAGCAGGATCCTCTGCTCCCCCCGCAGCCTCCCCACCCAATCCTAAGTTAGGATAGAGTGGGGAGGCGATGGGGGGAGCGAAGGATCCTACTGTCAGGCGACGGGGAAGCCAGTAAGGGGCTTCAGCATTGTTTAAAATCCGGCTGCTTTTTACCGCTGGCTTTTAAACAATGAAGTGGGGAATTGCAGGTTTTTCCTCTGCTGCCAGACCTCTTTATAGGGTCCAGCAGCAGAGGAATTACTCGCAATACTCACTTCCCCATTGACTTACATTAGACCCGCTAGACTCGTAACGAGTACCGAGTATCGGGACCTACTCGTTACGAGTATAGCAAGTCCGAATATTTCAGTACTCGCTCATCCCTAGATGTAGCTTTAATCTGACGCATTTCGGAGCCAAACCCAGCTCCTTCCTGAGGGTCAAAGCTGAGGAAGGAGCTGGGTTTGGCTCTGAAATGCATCGGATTAAAGCTACATCATTTCCAGACACTCCGGTCTTTTGGTTTTACTTGATCAGCAGTGCGGATCCTGAGGCATATCGTCCTTAGAGCATAATTTCTGTGTCCAGGTCTGTGATTTTCATCGCGGGACACACTCCAGAGGGGTGAGGATATTTTTTTTTTATTTTTAAAACTTGCTTTAGTTAATTTCACTTCCGAAATGCATATATTATATAGAGTCATTACAAATAGAGAGATCTATTTCAAGTGTTTATTTATGTTAGTGTTGATGATTATGGCTTACACCCAGTGAAAACCCAAAGCATTATCTCAGAAAATTAAAGCAGGGAGGATGAAGGGTCCAAGAGATTAAATATTACCTAAATAGGTATCAGAGGCTTCACATTGTATGGTTGTGAGAGTCACAACCACTATAAAAACATATCATGGCTGCTGCAGTCCCCAGCATGGTGAATATAATATAAGGAGGATGAAGGGTTAAAAACCACACTGTCGTATTCCAGAAGAAAAAGAGCTGCAAACTCACGGGTTTGTAAAGTGTTCTTTAACCCCTTCACCCCCAGTCTGTTTTGACCCTATTGACCAGGCCAATTTTTCCAATTCTGGCCAATGTCATTTTATGAGACATTATCCCTGGAACACTTCAACGGTTCCCAGTGATTTTGATATTATTTTGTCATGACATATTTTACTTCCTTCCTGATAGTGGCAAATTTAGGATGATATTTTTTGCATGAAATAAATCATAACAGGAGTGTGACTAGAACAAAATACATTAAAAACTTATTTAGTTAATACATGTAATTAATTATTAATTAAAAACGGTATAAAACCTATATAAAAATATACACAGTACCATGGGTCAAAAATATATAATAAACACATGTGTTTTAGGCACTATTTAACTGCTACTAAGCTAAAACA
Organism: Allobates femoralis; assembly: GCA_033576535.1. Lineage (NCBI taxonomy): Eukaryota > Metazoa > Chordata > Amphibia > Anura > Aromobatidae > Allobates > Allobates femoralis. The sequence goes on from JARQOC010000003.1 coordinate 151,201,026, forward strand.
GACATAAAAATAGTCATACATAGCGAAATATTATGTTCATAAACATAATCAATGTAATATTGCCATGTTTCAGGGCGTTTCAGGGAGCCCTGAAATACGTTGACTAATAAATCATTATTATTTTCACCCTTTGATGTTTGGTGGAATACAGCAGCGGGTTTTTAACCCTTCATCCTCCTTACTTTTATTTTTCAGAGATAATGAGCTTTGGGTTTTCATTGGCTGTAAACCGTAATCATCAACATTAACATAAATAAACACTTGAAATAAATCACTCTGTTTGTAATGACTCCATATAATATATAGGTTTCACTTTTTGTATTGAATTACTGAAATAAATGAACTTTTTGATGATCTTCTAATTCATTGAGATGCACATAAACAAATTCTAGTCACTCTGCTAATTTATTTGATATTGTTCCTAAGTAACATGTTGATTCCCAAAGACGTGTTAATAAGTGATTAATTTCTGAAAATAGCAGAAATTTGGTAAAAGTTTTAAAAATTTTGGAATTTTCAAACTTCAGATTTTATGCCCTTAAACTAGAGAGTTCTGTCTCACAAAATACTTAATACATAACATTTCTCACATGTCTGCTTTACATCAGAATAATTTTGGATTTTATTTTTTTTGGTTAGGAAGTTTAAGGGGTTAAAACTTTATCAGAAATATCTCATATTTACAACAAGATTTGCAAAAAAATTTTAAGGACCACATCACATTTGAAGTGTTCTCAAAACCAAAATTAATAAGTTTATTAACCCTTCAGGTACTTCACAGGAACTACAGCAAAGTGGAAGGAAAAGGGAAACTTTAATTTATTTCCTCAAAATGTTATTTCAGTCTCAAATTTTGCAGTTTCACAAGAATAACAGGAAAAAAGGACCCAAAAATTTGTTGGGAAATTTCTTCTGAGTAAACTGATACCCCATATGTCGTGGAAAACTACTTTCGGCACACAACGAAACTCGAAAAGGAAAAGAGTGCCATGTGACTTTTGAAACGGAAGATTTGATGGAGTCATTAGCTGACACCGTGTCATGTTTGGAGAACCCCTGATGTGCCTAAATAGTGGAAACTCCTCAAAAGTAATCCCATTTTGGAAACCACACCTCAAGGAACTTATCTAGATGTGTCGTGAGCATCTTAAATCCTCTGGTGCTTCCCAGAATTTCAGAACGCTAAGTCGTGAAAATAAAAAAAATCACGTTTTCTCCAAAAAATTTTCTTTTTTTACATTTTTTATTTTCACAAGGGTAACAGAAAAAAATTCTCCATACAATTTTTTGTGCAATTTCCTTTTAGTATGCTAATGCCCCATATGTGGTGGAAAACAACTGTTTGAGCTTACAGCAGGGCTTGGAAACAAAAGAGTGCCATTTGAATTTTTGAAATCCAGATTAGCTGAATTTATTACTGGACACAATATCACATTTGGAGAGTCCCTGATGTACCTTAATAGTAAATACCCACACAAGTGACCCCATTTGTAAACTTAAGGAACTTATTTAGATGTGTGATGAGTTCCTTAAACACTCAGGTGCTTCACAGAATTTACCCGTGAAAATTAAAATTCACATTTTTCCCACAAAAATGTTCTTTTGAGTAAAAATGTTCTATTTATATAACGGTAACATAAAAAATTTCACCTTAAATTTTGTTGTAAAACTTTTCCTGAGTATGCCAATACCCCATATGTGGAGTAAACTACTGCTTGGGCGCAAGGCATGGCTCAAAAGAGAAGATACACCATTTGACTGTTGAAATGCAAGATTGGCTGGAATCGTTAGCTGACACAATGTCGGGTTTGGAGAGCCCCTGATATGCCTAAACAGTGCAAATGCCACACAAATGACCCATTTTGGAAACTAGAGCCTTCAAGTAACTTATCTAGATATTTGGTGTGCAACTTGAACCCCCAGGTGCTTCCAGAATTTGAGCCATGAAAAGGAAAAATATCCCATTTTTCCCACAAAAATGTTTTTTAGCCCCCAATTATGTATTTTCATAAGGGTAACAAGAGATAATTCACCATACAATTTGTTGTGCAATATCTCTTGAGTACACGGATACCTCATATTTGATTGAAAAGTATTTTTGAGGTACAATACAAAGCTCAGAATGAAGGAATGCCATATTGGATTTCAGATTTAGCTGACACCTTTTGGGGTATCAAGTCACATTGGCTGAGCCCCTGAAATGCCTGAGGAGCAGAAATCCCCCACATATGATTCAATTTTACAAACAGCAGCCCTTAATGAATTCATCTAGGGGTGAAGTGAACATATTTGCATTCAGATATGTTACAAAATATTGTACTTTTGGGCGATGAAGAAAAATAATATTTTTTACCAAGTTTCCAATAAATAGGTAAAAAAGGACCTTATAATGTGTTACACAATTTCTTCTGAATATGTCAACATCCCATATGTGACTATAGAGTACTGTTTGGTCACACATCAAGGCTTAGAAGGGAAAGAGTGTCATTTGATTTTTGGAATATAGATTTTCCTAAAATAGTTTGCAGACTCTATTTGCAGAGCCCCTTTGCCAGTAAAACAGAAACCCCCTCACGTGACCACATTTTGGAAATTACATCCCTCTGGGTGTTCATCGATGGTTGTAGTGATGATTTTATCTTTGGAAAATACCCATGAAGTCAAACACAGTGAATGTTGTAGAATTAAAAATTGCAAATAAGCCTTTGCAGAGCTCAGTACATTGTAGTGTTCGGTCGTTGTGCCCAACTCATGCTTCTGGAGAAATATGTCTTTAAAGCAGTCTTTCCTCGCTACAGCAATGCAATGCCAAACATGTAGACGTTAATTGTGATGTAGACATTGAGGTGCTCAGAAGGGAGGGGTGCATTGGGATTTTGGAATGCAGATTTGCTGCTTGTTTTGGGGGGAGGGATGAGGAGCCCTAGTTCTTTTCCAAAGCCTTTGTGCTATCAGTAACGTAGAAGCCCCCTATTTTTCCATTAACAGAGGCTGCATCTGATTGGGGACTTGTTTTTTGAGGGTTGAGTTGAATGCTATTGGTGGATATTTGGGTAGAGAACATTTTGGATCAGTTTACATTTATCCCGTCCTCTACGCTGTGCACTTATATTCAGGTTTCATTATACATTAAATGTAGAGAAAGAAGGCGTGTATGAAAGACTGGGATCGTAGCCAAAAGATCAAAGATATAACAAATTTTATTAATACATTATCAAACAGTGTATATACAGGTTACAAAACTCACAATTAAAACCAATTAAAAGCAGAAAAACCCTGCATATACGAAGGAGTTCAAACCTTCAACCACTGCTTACTGATGCACAGAGACTGCAAGGAATTTCCATATTTTACACAAAAGCGCCCTGCTGCATTATCATATATCAATGGTGTGAAAAAAACATGCTCTAAGATTATTGTGTGAGGCTGAAATACTAGGAACTAAGGCAAACAATTATCTAATGAAACCCTTTGTGGATGGAATATATATAAAGTGAGGACCATGAAGCCCTCCTATAATGCCACCAAAGTATTGTTGAGAGAGCCTGTATAAATAAATTACACAATAAGAGCATGAGAAAATAAACAGCAATGACAAGAGTCAAGCATAAGGCATGAGGCAATAACAATGCATGAATCCATAATTAAAGATGCGCAATCGATATGGGATAAGTGCATCAAGCAGTGGGCAGGCCCACTGCTTTTAATTGGTTTTAATTGTGAGTTTTGTAACCTGTATATACACTGTTTGATAATGTATTGATAAAATTTGTTATATCTTTGATCTTCATACACGCCTTCTTTCTCTACATTTATCAAAAAAGTTCTTTAATGCGTGGATTGGTTGATCCTTTTTTTGTTGCTCCTTGTTCATTCAAGTTTCAGCTATATCTCCAAAATACGTAATCCAGGTGAAACCCCAGATAGATCCTTTCACTAATGAGGCAGCAGAGTTACTCTTGATTCTGTCTGCAACAGGTTCATCTCTTCAAAGGTTCAAACTGTGGTTGACCGCACTTTTGCACATACCTAAAAATATGCATAAGATGATGAACTCTGCCAAACCACAGATCAAACAGGAGTTCAAAGTAATGGTGGGTTTCCACGTCCTGATATCAGGACGATATCGGGATACAACGGCGCGGGAGCGCGCTTTTTTTGACACTTTTCCCGATATCGCATCGGCGGTTTACACGCTGCGATATCGGGAAACAACGTCACTACGATGTGTACGCTCACCAACCCAGTAACGACCATTTAACATGGTAGTTAATGGGTGAGTTGTGAGTACACATCGTAGTTGGGCTGTTACACGCTACGATGCTGCTACAACGGTCATGCGATATCGGGCGGTTGAATAGCACGCTCATTCAACCCCTATATCGTTTTGGCATCGTTCCAGCATCGCGTTGTACGTTCAAACCGTACAACGCGCGCCCGATATCGGGTCCAACTCCTGAACCACGTGACTTTTTGTCGGAGTTGGATCGGAGTTGGACTCCGATACCGCGGCGTGTAAACCCGCCATAACTCCCTCTGCCTCATTACAATGATTTTCGGCTGGGAATTTTGTCTGAATCATATTTTTCGGAGATTTACATGTAATCTGCAGTGTAAGCGCTCAGTGTTTAGTGCATAATAAACGTCAGCTGACTCTTACTGCAATCTCTGGGATGCAGACTAAACACATCGGCAAAATTTAAAGATTTAGCTTTAATATTATTTTTTTATGCCATTCACTTTGTGGTATAGGTGATTAGGTGGCTATATTCATCCAACCAGTATGATCACAGCAATACCAGATTTATATTTTTTTTTAGGTTTGGCTACTATTACACTAAAAATGTTATTTTACAAATTAATTTTTTTTTTCATTACTGAATTTTGAAGGCTATAATATTTTGATTTTTCTGCCGATAGTCATGCAGAGGCTTGTTTTTTGCAAGATGAGTAACAATTTTTAGTTTTACTATTTGGGGCTGTATAACATTTTCTATTCCACGTTTTGTGAAGCAAAGGTTTTTGTGAAGAAGAAACAGTAATTCAGGAATTGTTTTTTTTTTATGTCGCTAACCGTATCATAATAGTTATAAAACAGCTTTATTCTTTGGGTCAGTATGGTTACAGCGATATCACATTTCTATCTTTTTAGTTTTCATTTTGCTGCTTTTACACCATAAAAACTTTTATACAAAAATGAATTATTTTTGCATTGCTGCATTCTGAGAGCTATAGCTTTTTTATTTTTCTGTTAAGAATGAGGAAAAACTGATCATCATTCCCCACGATGTACAGCTTTATTTTTGTCCTCATTAAACAGGCAGGAGGGAGGGGAAGTGAGGATGAGTGGATGACGGCTGCTATTTCATGCTCAAACTGCGCTTCAATGGGTCCAGTTTGAGCGTGAAACGGCAGCCATCGTCAACTCGTACTCACACCCCTTACCTCCTTTCTGTTTATTCCGGATGAAAATAAAGTAGTTAAGGTGTTCATCGTGGTGCGTGCTGATAATTGTTTCCTAATTCGTAACGTACTAGGTTGATGGATTATGGATCACCTGTGCATCAACCCGTATGCGTGTAACATGGTTGAAAGTGGAGCTAAATATAGTCCTGACTTGGTGGTACCCAGCATTCTTAGGCTAAGGTCAGTCCTGCATCTTCCCCTAGCCTGGCGGATCCGGCAGAAACTTAGACATGTTCTGCCTCAGTGCACAGCGTTACCAGTAGGTAACGCTATGCGATGCCTGTCTATTGATCTCTATGGCAACTGGACACTTACCGCAGCCTCCAGCTCTACAGATTTCTAAAATATGCGCTTTTTCAGAGCGCACAGGACACGCTGTTTGTAGAGCCAGCGGCTGCGGTAAGTGTCTGGTTGCCATAGGGATCAATAGTCAGGCAGCGCATAGCGTTACCTGCTGGTAATGCTATGCGCTGAGGCAGGAGATTTCTAAGCTTCTCTGGATCCGCCAGGCTAGGGGCAGACATAGGTCTGACCCTAGTGTTATTTCTTGTCTTTTTTTTTTATTTTTCCAATGACAGAGGTGTGTGGTGGTTTGTTTTGTTGGATAAGATGATGTTTTCATCGATATTATATTTATTTACATGCAACTTTTTTATAGCGTTTTATTCCACTTTTTTATGGCGTTATGATGAAAAAACATAGTGTTTTTGCCACTTTTTTTTCACTGAAGAGGTCAGTCAGTGTAACTGTTGTTATAGAGTGGGTCATTTCGGATGTGGTGATACCAAAAAATATATACTTTTTTGTTTATTTGTTTACATGATTATACATATTTCTTGGTATTTTATATTTTGTCTTTTTTTGCTTTATTTACGGGGTTTTCTTAAATATTCTTAATTTGTTTTTTAACTGTTTTACTTAGGTAATGTTCCACATAGGCACTTTTACCTGTCTGATAGCATTTATAATCTTTTGCAATGCACCAGCATTGGAATGGATTTTATGTCAGTGCTACACTAGCAGCAAGGCTTTCCAAAGCTGGGTGTCATCATGACGACAACCACGGATTACTATTGCACTAAACTATGGCACTAATCTTGCGCACAGGATCATGTCACGGGGTCCAGTTTGTTTGGGAGAGGAGTGCGTTTCTCTCCCAGCCACCTAAATGCTGTGATTGCTATGATCACAGCATTTAAGTGGTTAAACTGCCCAGAGTGGTGTGGGCACCACTCTTGGCAGTGAGTGCTGGGTCTCTGCTGTGACATCAGCCAGAGACCTGGTGGAGAAATCATATGGACACAGCTCTTGCTGTGCTTGATATGTCACTAGTGGCCTGCCCAGACGCGTGGCGCTGGTGGTCAAATGATAAAGGGATTAGGGAATGGAAATAAAGAAAAATAAAAGTTTGTCGTGATACCACCTGCAGATTCTGGTGATGGGCACCAGCGCCGTTTCAGACCTCCGGGGGAGATGGTACTGCAGCTTGGATGGAGCAGTTCCCTGCAGGTGGAGCTGTGTCCCCGGGGCAGAGATGCACCTGTAATGGTGGTGCAGAATGTAGAGATGATCTGTGGAGCAGTGCAGCAGATGAACAGACACACGGAGGCTTTGTCACTCTACACGGGTACTTTTTCTTTGTAAACCAGTTCAGATGGCAGTTCAGGTTACAGCGCAGACAGTCTATAATCAGGTAGCTGGTCGGGTAGTCACAGAGGGTTGCAAGATCATTTAGTGGATCCCGTTGCATACTTTCTTTTGTCAATCCCGTGTTCTGCTGCTAAAAACTTCCCCCGGCATAGCCCTTTTGTATACCAGGCCCATTGGGGTTCTGTGAGATCCCTTCTTCTCCCTCTCTCTCTGAAGGGGCTCGACCTTTGGTGGGCGATCCTGGCGAGGCTGGACTCTCTAAACAGGGTGTCAGGGTTGATGTACTGACCCGTGATGACCGGTGTGGTCGGCTCAGGGGCTGGACTATCTGCACCGTATCCTTGGAGCCGATCCTCTGTTGGTTGGACTAGGGTTCCCCCAGAGTATGGGCACTCCAATATGGGGTTCCCTGTTTTTTTTCCCGGGCTGCCTCTTCTCTAGGCCCCCTCCCTGAGAGTCTCCTTCTGTCGCTCGGAGGCTCCCCTCTCCTTTGCTCCTCAGTGCAAACTAGAACTCCACTGTCTGACTTCCCTCCTCCTCTAATTCTGCCCAATGGGAGTGGGACTGCCTGTCTACCCGGAGTTAAGTGTGGGAGGTGCTGGGGTGGGGTGGGTGGCAAACCTTACCAAACCTTACTCTCCCCTGTGACAGGAATATCTGCACACTCATTTGTGGGTGCAGTATCCCTACTGTGGCGCTCTGGCCAGTGGGGTGCCACACCTGCAAAACAAAGGAGAAAACCTGAAACACAAAAAACATGGTGTGAAGCTAGCCTAAAAGTATAGGTAAGTCCTTGGTCACTAAGGGGTTAAAAGTAGGGAGGTGAACCTTTTGTGACTGTGCCTATGTTTGATGACCCTACATACTTTGCTGAATATTATTTTATTTTTATAGTGATGGAAGAATGTACATAATAAAGAATATTTTTATTTAAAAATGTTGTATATGTCACATTTCTAAACTTTTAAATTATATATTTTACTACTACTTGACTTACACATCTTCTGAAGTTACCTGTTAAGGCATTTGGGTGTCACATTAGCACTAATGATGTTTCTAATTATATCCAATACTATTTATTCAGTATCCTAATAATGAGCAGCAATTGTCTACCTGAAGCAGAGGTGTTTAATACTCTGTCTCTTTATGCAAGCTTCCAATTAAACTGGTGTCATAAGTGTTTTCTATTGTGTCTAATTAATATGATTAAACAAGAAAAAAGATATAATTTTATATATATATATATATATATATATATACAGTTAGGGCCAGAAATATTTGGACAGTGACACAAGTTTTGTTATTTTAGCTGTTTACAAAAACATGTTCAGAAATACAATTATATATATAATATGGGCTGAAAGTGCACACTCCCAACTGCAATATGAGAGTTTCCACATCCAAATCGGAGAAAGGGTTTAGGAATCATAGGTCTGTAATGCATAGCCTCTTCTTTTTCAAGGGACCAAAAGTAATTGGACAATGGACTCTAAGGGCTGCAATTAACTCTGAAGGCGTCTCCCTCGTTAACCTGTAATCAATGAAGTAGTTAAAAGGTCAGGGGTGGATTCCAGGTGTGTGGTTTTGCATTTGGAAGCTGTTGCTGTGACCAGACAACATGCGGTCAAAGGAACTCTCAATTGAGGTGAAGCAGAACATCCTGAGGCTGAAAAAAAAGAAAAAATCCATCAGAGAGATAGCAGACATGCTTGGAGTAGCAAAATCAACAATTGGGTACATTCTGAGAAAAAAGGAATTGACTGGTGAGCTTGGGAACTCTAAAAGGCCTGGGCGTCCACGGATGACAACAGTGGTGGATGATCGCCGCATACTTTATTTGGTGAAGAAGAACCCGTTCACAACATCAACTGAAGTCCAGAACACTCTCTGTGAAGTAGGTGTATCTGTCTCTAAGTCAACAGTAAAGAGAAGACTCCATGACAGTAAATACAAAGGGTTCACATCTAGATGAAAACCATTCATCAATTCCAAAAATAGACAGGCCAGAGTTAAATTTGCTGAAAAACACCTCAAGAAGCCAGCTCAGTTCTGGAAAAGTATTCTATGGACAGATGAGACAAAGATCAACCTGTACCAGAATGATGGGAAGAAAAAAGTTTGGAGAAGAAAGGGAATGGCACATGATCCAAGGCACACCACATCCTCTGTAAAACATGGTGGAGGCAACGTGATGGCATGGGCATGCATGGCTTTCAATGGCACTGGGTCACTTGTGTTTATTGATGATATAACAGCAGACAAGAGTAGCCGGATGAATTCTGAAGTGTACCGGGATATACTTTCAGCCCAGATTCAGCCAAATGCTGCAAAGTTGATTGGACGGCGCTTCATAGTACAGATGGACAATGACCCCAAGCATACAGCCAAAGCTACCCAGGAGTTCATGAGTGCAAAAAAGTGGAACATTCTGCAATGGCCAAGTCAATCACCAGATCTTAACCCAATTGAGCATGCATTTGACTTGCTCAAATCCAGACTTAAGACGGAAAGACCCACAAACAAGCAAGACCTGAAGGCTGCGACTGTAAAGGCCTGGCAAAGCATTAAGAAGGAGGAAACCCAGCGTTTGGTGATGTCCATGGGTTCCAGACTTAAGGCAGTGATTGCCTCCAAAGGATTCGCAACAAAATATTGAAAATAAAAATATTTTGTTTGGGTTATGTTTATTTGTCCAATTACTTTTGACCTCCTAAAATGTGGAGTGTTTGTAAAGAAATGTGTACAATTCCTACATTTTCTATCAGATATTTTTATTCAACCCTTCAAATTAAACGTTACAATCTGCACTTGAATTCTGTTGTAGAGGTTTCATTTCAAATCCAATGTGGTGGCATGCAGAGCCCAACTCGCGAAAATTGTGTCACTGTCCAAATATTTCTGGCCCTAACTGTATATATATATATATATATATATATATATATATATATATAAACAAATTGTCATGTTGCCAGTACTGTAGTTGACAATTACATTTCCATGTAAATGTACACCTGATACTGCACTTTCTTCTTTAGTACTTGCTACAAGAATAGCAATGTTTTCCTTTACTTTGATGGAAAGTGCCATGACAGTACATATCAATGTGAGTTAGTAAGGGTAACATCTAATTAAGATTGTTGTTATAGGTTTGATGTGAAACGATAACTTCTGCTCTCTTTTGTGACAATTTTAATTTGTTGTAATTAGAAATGTTTGCCAAAAATGTATTACTTAGTGCTCATTGCAGGCAATAACTATATATTCTATTTATTTCATTCACCGTCTTATGAATGTTATTAAAAAAGAATTATCATGAAAGCCTGAATTTTGCATTATTCTAAGGAAGTATTCATTTTTTAATTGAAATCATTTCCACGATGTCGCTGGTCCAATGATCGCTGGTGAGTCTGCCTGTGTGACAGCTCACCAGCGATCAGCCGTCAATGTCGTCAGCGATCAGATCGCTAACGACATTGACGCGTGTGACGACCCCATTATACTGCAAAGTGAATGGCATGAAAATGCTAATTCTTCAACTGTTGCCGATTTGTTCATTCTGCCCTCCAAAGGTCGCAGTTCACATTTATCATGTGCTTTATGCTGATCACTCGCATCGACATTTATGTGTAAATCTCTGATAAATGTTATTCAGATGAAATTCTCAAAAAAAAATTCTCTGTAATGAGGTAGAGGGAGTATCTTTGAACTCCCATCTGACCTGTGTTCATCTTTTTATTTGAATTTTTACGTTTGTTCAAAAGTGCGGTCACCAAGTTTTTTTGTGGGAAAAATCTATTTTTTTCATTTTCACATTTGTACATTTAGTAAATTTAACAATTCTGTGAAGCACTTGTGGGTTCAAGCTGTTCAACACACATCTAGATAAATTCCTTGGGGGGGTCTAGTTTACAGAATGGGGTCACTTGTGGGGGAATTCCATTGATTAGGTTTATTAAGGGCCAACCAAATGTGACATAACACCTGCAAACCATTCCAAAGAACCTAGATAAATTCCATGGGTGGTTTAGTTTCAGGAATGGGGTCATATGTGGGGGAATTCCAATGTTTAGGTACATCAAGGTGCTAACAAAATGCTACATGACCCCTGCAGACCATTCCATCAAAATCTGTGCTCCTAAACATTGCTCCTTCCCTTTTGAGCCCTGCCTTGTACTTGAAAAAAATTTTTTCACAGCACGAGGGGTATCAGCATACTCAGAAGAAATTTCTCAACAAATTTTGGGGTCCATTTTTTCCTGCTATCATTGACAAAATGAAAATATTTGGTGCCAAAACATTTTTATGAAAACAATATATTTTTTTTACATTTTCATGTTTCTACGTTGCAAAATTCAGTGAAACACCTATTGGTTCAAGTTGCTCACCAAACATCTAGATAAATTCCTTTGTATGTCTAGTTTACAGAATAGTTACTTGTGGGGGAATTCCATTGATTCCATACATCAAGTGCCAACCAAACGCAGCATGACACCTGCAAGCCATTTTATCAAAATCTTCACTCTAAAGCATTGCTCCTTCCCTTCCAAGCCCTGATGTGCACAGAAACTGTTTTCCACCACAATGGCATCATCGTATTAGGAGAATGCTCAACAAATTTGGTCTATTTTCTCAAGTTTCCCTATGAAAAGAAAACAATTGGCGCTAAAAAAACATTTTAGGTGGGTCACACATAGAAGTCCGTTTGGGAAGTGATTTTCATCACCAATCCATTTTTTATAGGGTGCTTTTGAGCTCTGCACCCCTGAATGTTTTTGGACTTAGTCATTTTTTCATAAAAACGCATATGCTTAAAGCATCGTTAACGCAGTCCTATATGTGCCATGCTTAACGCATGCGTTTCCATAGGCTCATGTTAAAAAACGCATACGTTTTTTAACTGATCCCAAACGTTGCTAGCAACGTTTTGGCTCAAAAACGGACAGAGCAATGTTTGAGGTCAGAAAAACGGACAGGGTGTTGTTACATCCAATCGTTTTTCTTCATTTTTGGGACTTAGAAAAAAAAATGACAAATGAAGCCAAACGACCAAGGTTATGTGTGACCCCAGCCTTAGTGAATACGTCATTGAGCACTAGAGTGTAAATGCTACCTACACATCTAGAAATATTCGAATGGCACTTCTTCCCTTCTAACCCTGCCGTATGCCTAAACAATGATTATTCCACCACATATTGGGTATCGGGATAATCAGGAGAACTTGCACAAAAAATCTGTACAGTGTGAATTCTCCTGGAACCCTAAAGGAATTCAATGTTTGAGCCTAAAGTAACATATTTTTGGAAAAAGTAACATCTCCATTTTTTCCTTCCACATTACTTTAGTACTTTAAAGCACCTAAGGCTTCTTGAATGGTTATGTATTAAAGGGAACCAAACCACCCCAAATGACCCCCGGACTAATAATCGGTCCTACTTGCAGCACATACATGTGCTGCAATGTTTTTGCTAAAAACTCCTTTTCAACTTAGAACCTGCGCTCGGCTGTGAAGTCAGAGCGCCGCTCGCTACCGGCTGTAGTGGACGTGTGCACGGCATGCGAGCCCGTGCACAGGCTGTGACGCTGCAAAAGGCTGGCCGTACTGTGCGAGCAGAGAGAGAATGATGGCGCTGCAACCCGCTTAGCCCATGTAATAACGCCAACGTCACTTGGGTATAAAGTTTCTAAACATTATCTAAGTTGAAAGGAGTTTTTTAGCAAAAACATTGAGCACATGTATGTGCTGCAGTAGGACCGATATTATTAGTCCGGGGTCTTGGGGTGGTTGGTTCCCTTAAGAGGTGCACTTTTCAGAATGGTACCACTTTTTTTTTTTTACTGTCATTAGCCTTTATGTCCCTAATAAGTGGCTTTTTAACTTTGTTGGAAAAGGTGAAATTGCTGATGAACTTTGAACCCTTCTAAATTCTAAAAATGATTTTGCTTAAAAAATTGTGCTCATGTAAAGTAGATATTGAGAAATGTTATTTATTAATTATTTTCTGTAATATAACTCTCTGGTTTAACAGTATACAAATTATAAGTTTAAAAATGGAAACATTTTAGCCAAATATGTGATTTTTTTTTCACAAACACAAAAATTAGCATCCTAAGTTTACTACTAAGGCTGGCTTCACACTGCGGAAGATCCGATCCTCCGAGGCTGTCCGGAGTAAACCAGACAGCCCAATACCGGATTTTGGCCCCATAGAAACCTATGGGGCCGGATGGAGCTGGATGGCAGCTGTCTGCCATCCGGTTTCCATCTCTCCAGCAGAATCCAGGAGAAATCGTATTTTTCTCCCCGGACACAAAAACGTTGCTTGCAACGTTTTTGTGTCCGGGGAGAAAAATCTCCCTAAGTTGCCGTATCCCGGATTCCCCTGAATCCTCCCAGATCGGTGCAATCGGTGCTCCTTAACATGGGAGCCTATGGGGCTGGATTGCACTGGTCCAGGAGGATCCGGGAGCCGACACTGTGGTTGCAAGCCGCTGTTGTTTCAGGACCACGGCTAGCTCCCTGCGAGCCGCAGTCCTGATCAATCAGCGGCGGCTGCTGCATCCAAGTGCACACCGAACCAGAGGGCATATTAGCCCTCCATTCTGTGTGCTGATACGGTCCGGAGCTGTCAGGTTCATCCCTGACAGCCCAAGACCGGACCTTACCGTGGTGTGAAGCCAGCCTAACATGAAGTTCAATATGTCATGAAAAAATATTATTGGATCACTGGGATTCGTTGAAGAGTTTTGGTCAGAATTGCAAAACATGGTGGGGTCTTGAAGGTGGAAACTGGGGCTGGAGGATGAAGAGCATAAATAATGAATTAAAAAAACCATATTCAGCATTGGGAGACTACATTCATTTATTCCTTGATGGGTGCCGCTGCTATGAATGAAAGCACCACTTCCATTATAATGGTCCTGAATATAACGAGGACTGTTTAACATCCATAAAATAGGTGAAATAGTCCAATTTATTGGCACATTTTAAAATTTTTGTATATTGTATAAGCTAAATTTAGTTCCTTCTACAGGTTTTTCATATTCACCCATATGTATCATTACATCTTCATTTATTTAGTGAGAACTGCTTATTCAATGTTTGTGTGATACATGGTAGATGGGGTTCATGACTTAAGAACATACTAGAATTCTTGATGGAATCTTAATATTAAATCTGTAGCTGAGCGTGCAGCAACGAGCCCTCACAAAGCTTCATCAAGGGAAAATTAAAAAAGATATTGGTCTTGGAAAATGACTATATGCTCAAAATTTCTCATGTACAAGATATAACGAAAAGAGCACAAGTCTGAATAGTTTTCAAAATTGCAATTATTACTTATAGTAAACCTTCCAACAAGATAGTATAAATACATGATAAATTATTCACAAATATTTGTCCCTGTACAGGGACATGGTCTGATCATATCACATCTCCTGCGCGGAGATAATCTTTTATATGTGCCCCTGTTGTGTACTGTGTAATGGATGTGTCTGACCGTACAAAGGCATGGTCTAATCATACCACATCTCCTGTGCTGAGATAGGCTAGGTCACACATGCAGTTATAATTTCAAAATCCTGATTTTAAATTTAAAAAGCTCAAAACCAGAGCAGGAAACGCTCCTCATAGGAGCCCATTATAAAAACCGCTTGCATTACATGCAATCCGGTTACCGCATCTGCAACCTGCGTGAAAAATCATGCAGGCTGCAGTTTTCAGACCAGTTCTAAGCCCAGCAATGTGGTAACCGCATTGCTCAGGATGTGTAATCCTGAGCAATGTGGTTACCCTATACTTTGCTTATCCCGGCTGCCTCCGGGATAAGCAAAGTGTTAATACTGTAAAAAAAACTTTAATATTCCTAATAATTGTGCCCATCATGTCTCTAGGGGGTGCCCACCCCCCTAGAGACATGCTACCTACTCAGGTGGGCATGTAATTGTTAATATTGGCTGCACAGTTAGCCAGCTATTGTCGGCTCTGTACATTTTTCTGAATGAAGCCATGGCTCCCCTCTCAGCTGCGCACATACTATACGTAATGTATGTATAGTATGTGCGCTGTCTGAGGTCCTGTAGGCATTTACAGTAGATCTATGGTGCTGCTCAGCCCATAGATCTAATGTAAAAACCTACAGGACCTCAGACAGTGCACATACGATACATACATTACGTACAGAATGTGCACAGCTGTCAGTGAAGACGCGGCTTCATTCAGAAAACTGTACAGAGCCGCCAGGAGCTCACTTAACTGTACATAAGATATTAACACATTACATGCCCTCCTGAGTAGGTAGCATGTCTCTAGGGGGGTGGGCACACCCTAGAGACATGATGGGCACAATTATTATTAATATTAAAGCTTTCTTCACAGTGATAACAGTTTGCTCATCCCTGTGGCAGCAGTGATGAGCAAACTGTACAGTAACTGGATTGCTCCGGATTACACACCCAGAGCAATCCGGTTATCGCATTGTGGTTCCCTCCACACATTTTTCATAAAAAAATGTGTGTGAACGCAATTGCATTCACCGCATCCGGATCTGGATGAGGTGAACACAATTGCGATATCAAATGTCACCCTAGCCATAATCTTACAGTGCCTACAAGTAGTATTCAACCCCCTGCAGATTTAGCTGGTTGACACATGCGGAATTAACTTGGCATTGTGACATTTGGACTGTAGATCAGCCTGGAAGTGTTAAAGTGTTAAAAGTTAATTCAGAGGGTCATTTATTATTCAACCCCTCAAACCACCAGCATTCTGTTTGGTCCCCCTAAAGTATTAAGAAGTAGTTCAGGCACAAAGAACAATGAGCTTCACATGTGTGGATTAATTATCTCTTTTGCCAGCCTTCTCTGACTATTTAAGACCCTCCCCAAACTTGTGAACAGCACTCATACATGGTCAACATGGGAAAGACAAAGGAGCATTCCAAGGCCATCAGAGACAAGATCGTGGAGGGTCACAAGGCTGGCAAGGGGTAAAAACCCTTTCCAAGGAGTTGGGCCTACCTGTCTCCACTGTTGGGAGCATCATCCAGAAGTGGAAGGCTTATGGAACTACTGTTAGCCTTCCACGGCCTGGACAGCCTTTGAAAGTTTCCTCCCGTGCCGAGGCCAGGCTTGTCCGAAGAGTCAAGGCTAACCCAAGGACAACAAGGAAGGAGCTCCAGGAAGATCTCATGGCAGTGGGGACATTGGTTTCAGTCAATACCATAAGTAACGTACTCCACCGCAAAGGTCTCCGTTCCAGACGAGCCCGTAAGGTTCCTTTACTTTCAAAGCGTCATGTCAAGGCACGTCTACAGTTTGCTCATGATCACTTGGAGGACTCTGAGACAGACTGGTTCAAGGTTCTATGGTCTGATGAGACCAAGATCGAGATCTTTAGTGCCAACCACACACGTGACGTTTGGAGACTGGATGGCACTGCATACGACCCCTAGAATACCATCCCTACAGTCAAGCATGGTGGTGGCAGCATCATGCTGTGGGGCTGTTTCTCAGCCAAGGGGCCTGGCCATCTGGTCCGCATCCATGGGAAGATGGATAGCACGGCCTACCTGGAGATTTTGGCCAAGAACCTCCGCTCCTCCATCAAGGATCTTAATATGGGTCGTAATTTCATCTTCCAACAAGACAACGACCCAAAGCACACAGCCAAGAAAACCAAGGCCTGGTTCAAGAGGGAAAAAATCAAGGTGATGGAGTGGCCTAGTCAGTCTCCTGACCTTAACCCAATTGAAAACTTGTGGAAGGAGCTCAAGATTAAAGTCCACATGAGACACCCAAAGAACCTAGATAACTTGGAGAAGATCTGCATGGAGGAGTGGGCCAAGATAACTCCCGAGACCTGTGCCGGCCTGATCAGGTCTTGTAAAAGACGATTATTAGCTGTAATTGCAAACAAGTGTTATTCCGCAAAATATTAAACCTAGAGGTTGAATAATAATTGACCCACACTTTTATGTTTAAAATTTATAAAAATTCAACTGAGCAACATAACTTTTTGGTTTGTAAGATTTATGCTTCTGTTAATAAATCCTACTCTCGTTTGCAGTTTGAAGGCTCTAACTTATTGGCATCTTATCAAACCAGCTAAATCTGCAGGGGGTTGAATACTACTTGTAGGCACTGTATATATGTGCCCCTGCTATGTACTGTGTAATGGATGTCTCTGACCGTACAAAGGCATGGTGTAATCATACCACATCTCCTGTGCTGAGATAGGCTAGGGTCACACATGCGGTTATAATTTCAAATCCTGATACGGTTTTGAGCTTTCAAAAAGCTCAAAACCGGAGCAGGAAACGCTCCTTATAGGAGCCCATTAAAACAACCGGCTTGCATTACATGCAATCCGGTTACCGCATCCGGCTCTGCAGCCTGCGTGAAAAATTATGCAGGCTGCAGTTTTCAGACCAGTTCTAAGCCCAGCAATGTGGTAACCGCATTGCTCAGGATGTGTAATCCTGAGCAATGTGGTTACCGTATACTTTGCTTATTCCGGCTGCCTCCGGGATAAGCAAAGTGTTAATACTG
Organism: Allobates femoralis; assembly: GCA_033576535.1. NCBI lineage: Eukaryota > Metazoa > Chordata > Amphibia > Anura > Aromobatidae > Allobates > Allobates femoralis. Next base: position 151,218,687 of record JARQOC010000003.1, read on the forward strand.
TAAAAAAAACTTTAATATTCCTAATAATTGTGCCCATCATGTCTCTAGGGCAGAGGTCCCCAACTCCAGGCCTCAAGGGCCGCCAACAGTTCAGGTTTTCAGGATTTCCTTAGTATTGCACAGGTGCTAATGTGATCATCTGCACAGGTAATGATTTCAAGCCCTGTGCAATACTAAGGAAATCCTGAAAACCTGCACTGTTGGCGGCCCTTGAGGCCTGGATTTGAGGACCTCTGCTCTAGGGGGTGCCCACCCCCCTAGAGACATGCTACCTACTCAGGTGGGCATGTAATATGTTAATATTGGCTGCACAGTTAGCCAGCTATTGTTGGCTCTGTACATTTTTCTGAATGAAGCCATGGCTACCCTCTCAGCTGCGCGCATACTATAAGTAATGTATGTATAGTATGTGCGCTGTCTGAGGTCCTGTAGGCATTTACAGTAGATCTATGGTGCTGCTCAGCCCATAGATCTAATGTAAAAGCCTACAGGACCTCAGACAGTGCACATACTATACATACATTACGTACAGTATGTGCACAGCTGTCAGTGAAGACGCGGCTTCATTCAGAAAATTGTACAGCGCCGCCAGGAGCTGACTTAACTGTATATAAGATATTAACACATTACATGCCCTCCTGAGTAGGTAGCATGTCTCTAGGGGGGGTGGGCACGCCCTAGAGACATGTTGGGCACAATTATTATTAATATTAAAGCTTTCTTCACAGTGATAACAGTTTGCTCATCCCTGCGGCAGCAGAGATGAGCAAACTGTATAGTAACCGGATTGCTCCGGATTACACACCCAGAGCAATCCGGTTATCGCATTTCGTAAAAAATGTGTGTGAACGCAATTGCATTCACCGCATCCGGATCTGGATGCGGTGAACGCAATTGCGCTATCAAATGTCACCCTAGCCATAATCTTATATATGTGTCCCTACTATGTACTGTGTAATAGCTGTGTCTGACTGTACAGGGACATGGTCTGATCATACCACATCTCCTGTGCTGAGATAATCTTATATATGTGTCCCTGCTATGTACTGTTGATTGCTCTCAGTGTGAGAAACAAGATACAAATCTTGTAGTTGTGATACCTTTTAATGGCTAATAAAATAAATGATGTTATAAGGCGAGCTTTCGAGACAACTCAGGTGTCTTCATCAGGCATGGTATGACAAGATATTGAATGAAACTCAAAATATATGCATGCACAACTAAAGTGATTGGATATTTGACTCAATAAACATTACAGGGACTGGACATTTGGCAAAATAAACAAACAGCCTCGGGATGATCTTCAAACAGGCAGGCCCAGAGGTAATAAAGTCTTTAGGACACTAAATTATAAGAAAACCTGGTGTCTAAGATTTCCATGTCTTTGAACAACATTGTTTAGACGTGGTAATGAGCCATAAAACCATCAGCAATGTTCAGCCCGTTCTGTATACAATTGAAGCTTCTAATTAGCTTGGATTCACAGACTCTTCAGTGTTTTTGGGATTTGAAATTACCTCTTAAAATTAAAACCTTCATATTGTCAATGTTATGTCCCTGGCCAGAAAAATGCTCCGCTACTGGAAAATGGATTTTTTTGTGTGTAATTGTGTGACGATGAGACCTCATCCTTGCTCTTAGACGCTGCCCAGTCTCCTCAACATAGAAAGAACCTACTGGGCAAATGGTGCACATAATTAAATATACCACATTGGAAGAGGAGCATGTGAAAGTCCCAGGAATCTTATAATCCTGCTGTGTGTTGGGGATCTGTATCCTGTCTCTGGTCTCTATGTGAGCACAGGTCTTGCAGCTCTTCACATTGCATGGATAAGTTCCTTTTGGTGTATCCGAGGGCATCAAACTTCGGACCATGATGTTCCTTAAATTGGGAGGCTGCCTGTAGCACAGCAAGGGAGGGTCTTTGAATAATATTTTAAGTCGGTCATCCTTGTGTAAGATGTGATGAAGTTTCCTGGCAGTTTTCCTTAGTACCTCAAGCTGTGGGTTGTAGGTCACCACCAGGGGAACACGATTGTTCTCTTCTTTTTCTCTGTATTGGAGTGCTTGACTTCTAGGGATCCTTGTGGCTTTAATGATCTGATCATCAATGGAGGTGGGGTGGTAGCCCTGGTTTAAAAATGTCTGGTTTAAGTGTTCATCCCTTTCCACTGGGTTGGAGCAAATACGGTTATATCTCAGGGCCTGGCTGTAGACAATGGATTTTTTGATGTGTTTCGGGTGGAAACTGTCCCATCTGAGGTATGTGGGACGGTCAATCGGTTTCCGATATACTGTTGTTTGGAATGAACCATTTAGAATTTTTAAGGTGGTATCCAGAAAGTTAATTTCTGTTTTTGAGTGGTCCAGTGTCAGGTTTATGCTGGGATGAAATTGGTTTAACTTGTCATGGAATTTTAGAAGTTCATGTTCAGTCTCAGTCCAGATTAATAAGATGTCATCAATGAAACAGAAGTACGCCAAGGGTTTGATGGGGCAGGAGGCTAAAAAGTCATTTTCCAGTTTAGCCATGAAGAGGTTGGCATACTGGGGGGCCATTTTGCTTCCTATGGCAGTTCCGGTGCGTTGTAAATACAGCTCTTCACCAAAAGAGAAAATGTTGTGGGTGAGGATAAATCTGGTGAGCTTTAGAACTGACTCAGAAGTGATCCCATTGGCTTCAAGAAACAGTCGGCAGGCAGTAAGTCCATCTTCGTGTGGGATGTTAGTATATAAGGACTCTACATCTATGGTGGCTAGGATGGTACTCTCGGGGAGGGGACCTATTGTAGAGAGCTTATTTAGAAGGTCCGTTGTGTCCTGTATATAGCTGTCTGCCCTCCTTACCAGCGGTTTAAGGACATTTTCCACCCACCCAGAGATTCTTTCAGTGAGTGTTCCCACCCCTGAGATGATGGGTCTCCCTGGGTTACCTGGTGTACTGTGTAATGGATATGTCTGACCGTACAGGAGCATAGTCTGATCATACCACATCTCTTGTGCTGAGATAATCTTATATATGTGCCCCTGCTATGTACTGTGTAATGGATGTGTCTGACCATACAGGGACATTGTCTAATCATACCAAATCTCCTGGGCAGGGAAGGACACAGAAAAGAGTAAAGTATACAGGCATTGCAGCACAGGATTACAGCTGATTCTTTCTTTGAGGTAAAACATTTACATGCCTGTTTTTTTTTTTTAAATGTTTTACCTCCAAGAATTATTTGTGATCCCATGTTGTAAGGTCTGTATACATTTTTGCTTCCTTCCCTTCCCAGAAGATGTGTTATGATCAGACACGACCATTACACAGTACATAGGGCACATAGATAAGATTATCTCAGTACAGGAGATATGGCATGATCAGACCGTGTCCGTGTACAGTCAGACATGGCCATTAAACAGTACATAGCAGGGACACCTAAATAAGATTATCTCAGCACAGGAGATGTGGTATGATCAGACCGTGTCCCTGTACGGTCAGACACATCCATTACACAGTACATAGCAGGGACACATATTTAAAATGATCTCAGCACAGGAACATTTTATTAAACACAACCAATTGTGGAAATTATCATTATACACCAAGATCTATTGGGTAAAATTAATTTTGTTTGTTGGAAAACCCCTTTAATCACCAGCAAAAGTGATATTTGTCACCTGTGCAATGCTAATAAAATTCTGAAAACATGCAATGTTGGTGGCTCTTGAGGAGTGAAGTTGGGAAACATTGTCCTAAATCATTAGTAGAACCAAATTATTACAATGGAAAATGTGGATATTTACACAAATTAGATAATGAAGTGTTAAAGTGAATCTGTCACCAGGTTTTTCTCATATAAGCTGCGGCCCCCATGAGTAAGTGCTTATATAAAGTATTATAGATTGCAGGGTGGTCTGTTCCAATGGGCGACTGTGCATTACAATACTTTGCTTTTCCCTCAGTAGGGCAAAGAGCAGTGCACAGGAACACAATGGAGATCAGTGTGTAGATCACGTAGGACATGTCATCCACAAAGCAATATAGAGAAGAGAATGGCAGTCAAAAGAAGAGAGGAGGCATCGGATCAAGAACAGTGATCCGTGGAGTATTCTGTAGATACATATATACAATAATAGTATTTATTCACTTATATAGTGCTATTAATTCCATAGTGCTTTACATACATTTGCAACACACTGTCCCCATTATGGTTCACAATCTAAATATCATATCAATATGTCTTTGAAATGTGGAAGGAAATCGGAGAGCATGGAGGAAACCCACTCAAACACGGGGAAAACATACAAATTCCTTGCAGGTGTTGTCCTTGGTGGGATTTAAATATAGGACCCAAGCATGCCATGCTGCACAGTGCTAACCACTGAGCCACCATACAGTGCTACCACTGAGCCACCATGCAGTGCTACCACTGAGCCATCGTGCCACCCAAGTCTGATTATTGATAGCCCCATCAAGAATGTGATAGATCTGTAATATCACACATAAAAATACTCAAGAATACAAAAACTAGATCAACACTAATCAACAGCTTCGTTAATTATAATTGTATGTGCCAGCAGAAGAAAATGTAATAACTCTACTTTATCTTCATAAAAAAATACTTTGTTAATATTGAATTTAAAGATTGTTCTTTATAATTAGAGTCAATTATAGAAAACTCTGTGAAAGAAACTACGCTGCTTGGACTGCAATTTGCTGATTTGCACTTTTTAGTCCTGAAAGTCTGTACAACTAATTACATAAATATATAGCCAAATTGCTGGCTGATGCTTTAGTACCATGGGTGCAAGTTCTCATCACAGGTGGTCAACTTAAGCAGTGCAAATCTAATTTGTGCTTTCAATAAGAAAATGGAAAAGATTCATTACTTTGAGTATTAATCTTAGGATGCAAGTTTCAGCATACCAAGGAGATGACGACTCATCTCTCATTTATCTTAATTAAAGCTTATCCTAATTAAGATACTGCCAGTCAGTTATAATTCCATGTAATACAGAATATCTTGGTATATAGCATAGCACACAGTGGGAGTACTTTTATGAATATATTTGTTACTGTGCAGCCTCGGTTCTTTAAAAACAGCAAGAGATAGATGTACTTAATTAAGCACAGCGCTCCCAAGTAATTAAAGAAAAATTCAATAAGGAGTGTTTTTTAATGGTATCTATCCATACTTCTCATCTGGTTTATCAGTTACACAGAATTTAAATGCAATATGCAAAATATGGTCGCCATCTGTATTCTACTTTTGAAGTTTTTGGGATGGAGTTAAGTGTGCCAACATTTTTGTTCTTATGGTATGTGTATGGATGTGTAAGGTACTGTTAAACACAAAAGTGAGTATACCCCTCACATTTTTTAATTAATATTATTATCTTTTCAGGGAACAACAGTGATGATATGACACTTTCATAAAGTAGTGAGTAAAGTAGTGAGTGTTCAGCTTGTATAACAGTCTAAATGTGGTATGCCCTTTAAATAACTCAGCACATCCATTATTGTCAAAACTGCTGGCAACAAAACTGAGTATACCCTTAAGTGAAAATTTCTAGATTGTACCTAGTGTCAATATTTAAGCACTACCTTAACTCTCTTGGGCATGGAGTTTACTAGAGCTTCACAGCAGCCACTTACACCCCTCCATGACAGCTTCATGGAGCTGGTGGATGTTATAGACCTCTACCATATGATTGAGGATACCTCACAGATGCTCAATAGGGTTTAGATCTGTAGGCATGCTTGGCGAGTCTAGTACCTTTACCCTCAGGCTCTTTTTAGCAAGGCATTGTTCATCTTAAAAGTATTTTTGGGGTCATTATCATGTTAATATATTGCCATGCAGCCCAGTTTCCAAAAGGCGGGAATCATGCTTTGCTTCATTATGTCCCAAAACATATTCATGGTCCTTCATTCATGATCATGGAACTGTAGCTCCTCACAGCTGTTAGCACTCATAGAGCCCAAAACCAAAACACTCCCCAACCCTGCTTGACAGTAGGCAAGACACACTTGTACTCCTCACCTGGTTGCCACCACACATGCTTGACACCATCTGAACCAAATACGTTTATCTTGGCATGGTTCCAGTAATCCATGCCTAAGTCTGCTTATCTTCAGTAACTGTGGGTTTTCTTGTGCTTCCTCTTTAGAGTCTTTCTTCTGGGATGATAGCCATGCAGACTAATTTGATGAAGTGCGTGGCATATGGTCTGATCACTGGTAAGATGACCCCACCAGTTAAACTCTGTAGCAATGCTGGCAGCACTTCTACATCTGTTTTGAAGAGAGAACCTCTGGATATGATGAGCATGTGCACTCAACCTCTTTGGTCAATCATTGCGAGGCCTGTACTGAGTGGAATTTGTCTTGTTAAACTGCTGCATGGTCTTGGCCACTGCGCTGCAGCTCAGTTATTTCATGGTGTTGACAATCTTTCTAGAGACTAGGCCATCTTTTTGTAGAGCAACAATTCTTTTTTTTTCAGATCCTCAGAGAATTCTTTGCCATGAGCACCATTTTGAACTTCCAGTGTTCAGTATGAAACAGTGTGTGAGCAATAACACCAAATGTAACATACCTTCTCCCCATTCACACCTGGGACCTTGTAACACTAATGACAGCATGACACCAGTGAGGGAAGATGGATAATTGGGCACAATTTGGACAATTTCACCTGGCGTGTACTCGCCATTGATTTAACATTAATGACTGTGTGTTACATTATTTAGAGGGCACGCCACATTTACACTGTTATACAAACTGGACACTGACTATATTACATTGTATCTAAGTGTTATATCTTCAGTATTGTCCAATAAAAAAATATATATATATATAAAATATTTGCAAAAATGTGAGGGGTGCATTCCCTTTTGTGATATAGTTTATGTGTAAGGGGAATAATGTAGAAAATTGTCTACAATACTTTAATGGTGTTAAAGAGTCTCATAATTTTGCATTTAAATTAGCAACATTTTTCTTATTTTGTCACGGCTGTTAACCAGTTAAATCCCACTGTCAGAGTTAGGCTGCTTTCACATCAGCGGTAAACGCTGATCGTGGCAGTTGCGGTGAAAAAAACGCAGCTGCCGCGATTACCGCATCACTTGCAGCAAGCCCCATACAATGTCTATGGGGCTTGCGGTAAGTGTGCGGCAGATGCGGCAAGTGCGGCTTCGGCACTTGCCGCAGGTGCGGCCGCGAAAAAAAACGCGGCATACCGCGTTTCTTTCGCAGCCGCACCTGCGGCAAGTGCCGAGACTGCAACTACACAGCACTTGCCGAACCTGCTGCAAGCCCCATAGACATTGCATGGGGCTTGCCACAGGTGAACCGCAAGTGCGGCCGTTATGCGGTAATCGCGGCAGTTACGGTTTTTTCACCTCAACTGCCACGATCAGCATTTACCGCTGATGTGAAAGTGGCCTTAGACAGCGTGATGTAACATATTTTTTTTACAGTCTTCTGATTTTTTTTTCACCACTTAAATTGAAAGAAAACTACACATGTTTGATATCTGCATTCTCGCACTGACCTGGAAAATTATATTGTTAGTTCAGTTTTACCATACAGTAAACATGGTAAATAAAAACTCAAAAAACAATCATGGAGTTGTACTTTCCTTTGCAGCTTCACCGCAATTTGATTTTTTTTTCCATTTTCCAGTACATTACATGGTAACAAGAACGGTTTCATTCAAAAACACAACTCCCTCCATCCCCCGCCCCAAATAAGAAGCCTTAATAATTAAAAAGGTTATGGCTGTTGGATAAAGGGAAAAACAAAAGTGCAAAAATGGAAAATTGCTGGGTGGCAAATGGGTTAAAACATGCATTTTGTGTTATGTGATGGGGTTTGATTAGAATTAACTTGCAAGAGGTATGGCTGGGGATAGTTATAATGTATATCTTGTATTGAAAGTAGTGATGGGCGAATCCTAAATTACTCGGAATCGCTTGACTCTAGCGAGTCCGAGCACAGGACTCGCTACTCGTTGCGAGTCTAGCGAGTCCAATGTTAATGAATGGGGAAGCGAGTAATAGCGAGTAGTGTGAGATTTACAAATCGCAGATGTGTCTCGGAAGCTTCAGCCTGAAGCAATCCTAGTTTTGTCATTTATTTGCATTGGACTTGTTTACTTTGTAAGTAATCGCTGGGAAACTCGCACAGATAAGAGTCCTGTCTGCTCTGTGTGCTGGCTGCCAGCTCCAGGGTCCTAGAGCCCACCTGCTGCCTGATGTAGCAGAGCTGAGATTGTTCTCAGTCTGCTCATTCCCTGTGCATAGACATCTATATCTATGCACAGGGGATGTAGCAGAGAGGACATCGCGTTTTGGACTGCGTCGGACGGAAGAGGATTTTTTTAATTAAAGATGGAGTCCCTAATGGCTTTTTTTTTTATTTCTAATAAAAAATTTTCTTTGTGTTGCGTTTTTTTTAAAACAATTTAATAGAAATTCATGGCGGTCATGTCTAATATTGGCGTGACCGCCATAAATTTCGGGCTTAGGGCCAGCTGATAATACAAAGCTGGCCCTAACCTCTTTATTACCCAGCGTGCCACCGCTACCAGGGTCGCTGGAAGAGCGGGGTTCAGCGCCAGAGGATGGCGCTTCATTGAACGCGCCATCTTCTGGGGTGGCTGCGGGCTGCAATTTGCAGCGGGGGGTGCCCAGAAAGCTTGGGCATCCCTGCTCTGCGGATTCCAGCCCCCAGCTGCTTAGCTGTACCTGGCTAGACATAGAAATTGCGCGGAGCCCCATGCATTTTTTTTAAATTATTTCATGAAATTCTGAGATTCTGACTCTGACTCTGACTCTGAGACTCTGACTCTGAGACTCTGAGACTCTGACTCTAAAATTCATGAAATAATAAAAAAAAAATGCGTGGGGCTCCGCGCAATTTCTATGTCTAGCCAGGTACAGCTAAGCAGCTGGGGGCTGGAATCCGCAGCGCAGGGATGCCCAAGCTTTCTGGGCAACCCCCGTTGCAAATTGCAGCCCGCAGCCGCCCCAGAAGATGGCGCGTTCATTGAAGCGCCATCTTCTGGCGCTGAACCCCGCTCTTCCAGCGGCCCTGGTGGCGGTAGCACGCTGGGTAATAAAGGGGTTAATACCAGCTTTGTTATACAAGCTGATATTAAGCCCGAGATTCTTAATGTTAGGCCACGTTTGACCCGGCCACTAAGAATCTCCAATAAAGGGTTAAAAAAACACAACACAGAGAAAATGTTTTATTTGAAATAAATAAAAAAGCCATTAGGGACTCCATCTTTAATTAAAAAAATCCTCTTCCGTCCGACGTAGTCCAAAACGCGATGTCCTCTCTGCTACATCCCCTGTGCATAGATAGATGTCTATACACAGGGAATGAGCAGACTGAGAACAATCTCAGCACTGCTACATCATCTCTGTGAGCAGGCGGGCTCTAGGACCCTGGAGCTGCACAGAGAAGACAGCTGGACTCGGCTCGCAATGTAACAGCAGTTACTTTGCAAGTTTCTCTGCTATCACTGGCACAGTAGCCGAGTCTAATGCAAACAATGGCAATCCTAGTTTTGTCAGTGTTTGCTATTGATTTGCATTGGACTCGTGCGAGTAATCACTGGGAAACTCGCAGAGTACCGAGTCCTGCGAGTCCCTTACTACTCGCCGAGTAACGAGTCCTAGCGAGTAGATTCGCCCATCCCTAATTGAAAGGATACAATATAGCTATCTACAAACTATTCAGCATCAACAGTTCACATTACAGATAATAAATATAGACTTGTAGTGACTTCTCATTGAGAGGCCTACATTTCAAAAAGCTCTGACAAAAACCAAAGGCACTAAGTACACAGAAAGTACACAAAAACCCGATAGTAAGTAAGAAATAAAGAGAAGTCTACACAAATTGAAAATATAACATTTTTATTGTTACAAAGAAGACATAAAATTACATCTATTTCGAAAATCACTAGAATAGATCAAGATAAAAGTAAGGCTGCATTCCCACACAGCGTATTTGCACAGCGCTATTTAGCGCAGCGCTTTTTAGTGCTGCGTAAATGCTGTGAACGCAGCGCTGTCCACATATTCCGTCGTTTTCCGCAAAGAGAATGAACATGTGAATTCTTTCTGGGTTTTTTTAGCACACTTTTTACACACCTAGCCGCCGTTCCCTCGAAGATCTCTTCATACCAGCCCCGTAGTACCTTGCACAGGACCTTTAACAGCACCATGTGACCGGATGACGTCACCGGTCACATGGTGCTGCAGGGTCCTAGAGCCCGCCACTCGCTGCGGGCCGGCGGGGGTTCAGAAGACACCGGCGGTCACTGAGGGAGTGCGGCGAGGTAAGTATAAAGTGCAGGGGAGAAGCGCAGGCCTGTTCACACACAGAACTCTGTGTTCTATGAGGATGCGCTCTTGGTGCAGTTTTGCACCAAAAGTGCATCCTCACAAATATGCTGTGTGTGAACGCAGCCTTAGAGGGAGAAAAGAATGCACATAAGTGGAAGCACACAGAATAAAAACATGACATGAGTGTAGATGATATCAGTAAGTCTGCATTATTTAACAGTCCACTGCTTAAATGAGTAACAATATTCTAGGACATAAGTAAAATCCCTAATCAGTACATCACTGTACTTATTAAAGGGAACCTGTCAGGTCATTCTACTCCCCTCTGCTACCACTACCTGTCCCTGCACCTTCCTAGCTGATCCCTAACCATCCCTGTCTCACCTAAAACTGCACTATAAAGTTTAAGAAAATGACTTATATACTTACAGAAGGAACAGAAGAGCAAATGATGGCCATGTTCACACACATGCGTTTTTTTGACCATCTCTGCGTTTTTTGGTGTGTTAAAAAAAAACGCAGATGCGTTAACGCAGGGTACTTTTGAGTGTACATGCGTTTTTCACCTCCACCTGCGTTTTTTTCCCCCAGTCCAAAAAACGCTGCATGCAGCGTTTTTGGGTGCTGGAAAAAATCGCAGGGGTGGTTTTCCAAAAACGCATGCGTTTTTTTAACATGGGCCCCTATGGGAAACACATGCGTTAACGCAGGGCACAAATAGGCACCGGCATTAGCGCATGCGTTTCCCATATGGCCCCATGTCACAAAAACGCATGCGTTTTTTAAAAAACGCATGCGTTTCTATAACATGGGGCCTTATGGGAAACGCATGCGTTTTTAAATGGCACATTTATGCACACTGCGTTAACGCATGCGTTTTTGGGCAAAAAATGACTAAGTCCAAAAACGATGAAAATCCTTTCAGACACACAAGGGACATTTTTTAGCACTCTTAAAAAAATGCATGTGGTTTTAGGAGTGCTAAAAAAAACGCAAATTGTGTGTGAACAATGCCGATGACACCCAGAAGGGCATTTGGAGAATAAGCGAGGAGTGAAGAATGGAGACCCGGAGCCCACCCAGTCCAGTCTACGGATGCAGACTACATGTAAGTATATAAGTAATTTTCTTAAGCGTTATAGTGCAGTTTTAGGTGAGACAGGGATGGTTAGGGATCAGCTAGGAAGGTACAGGAATAGGCAGTGGTAGCAGAGGGTGGTAGAACAACCTGACAGGTTCCCTTTAAACCCATTAACCTTTCAGGTATATCCCTGGTGTTCAAAAAGAGGGGTTTACGTCATAAGACTATCACATCGGGGGCAATGATCAAAACCAAATCATAATGAAAAAATCAAAAGAGGCAGCAGGTGTATGATCCAAGAGATATACACTGCAATTACAGAGTAATTGGAGCTGCAAAATCCCAGTGTTAAGTAAAATGTGTTCTCCTGAAGAAGCCGAAAGGAAACATGTGTTGGGACTTTCTTGGACGCACGTTTGATGTAAGCACTTACTATTACCACCATATTGATAAGATGTATTACTTTTCTTTTGGTCCTCTGTTTTCTACTTATCTCTTGTGTTTTCAAGTTGTGCAGACTTCTCTCTATTTCATGTTACTGGTTAGGGTCACATTGCAAACATGAATTGCAGTCACCGCATCCGGATCCGGATGCGGTCAACGCAATGCCGGGCACACAGATATTTGCAGTGACAATCTGTCAGTAACAATGCATGCGGTAAACGTATTGGGCCAAAAGTGCCATGCGTGTATCGGATGGTGGCTGCGGCATCCTACCATTCTTCATCCCCGCCGCGATAAAGAATCGGATTGTCCCGGTTCATGCCGGATCCGGGACAATCCGGCGGCTGTCAATATGGAGTCTATGAGAATCCTATCCCGGTGTCCCGTTCGCGGAATCGTCATCCGGTGTCCGGATTTGTAACAAATCGGATGGTATGTGGCCGATTTGTGTTGTCAATTTTCCTGAAAAAGTCAAGGTCCTGGGCCCGCTCATTACACGTTGCATGTGAGGGTGTGAGGAGTGGGATAGTCATGTGAAGACCAGGGGACGTGTGCACACTGTGTTGTTAACTGACTCGAAATTAGCTTAATGGGTTTAATTCTCAAAACCACACCCTGTGCCCAATTAAAGGCCCATTCCACACCAGTCATGTGTGCCTCGGCTATTGTTTTGGAGCTGCTACAATGGCTGAAGTGTCTGTGTTCTTGAGGATGCGGTATCTTTTGCTCCACCACCAGGAGGAAAGAAGGCAACGTAGACTGCGTCGGGTATGGGTGCATCCTGTCAACCAGCTCCGTCCACACCATGGTGCCTTCCACACCTTGTTCCAGCAATTGACCTATCATCCACCAAAATTTCAACGGTTCCTGCGCATGTCCATGGGGACGTTTCAGGCGTTGCTGGCCCTGGTTGAGGATGACATTGCCCGTCAGGACACGTCCTGCAGACTAGCAATCAGCCCTGCTGAACGTTTGGTGGTCACCTTAAGGTATGTGTGTCATCTGTCTACCATGTTGACTCAGTAATATTGAACACATATACCCCACTCATGTAGCGGCATAACACCTGCTGCATGCTGGTACATGTGGCAATGTGTCCAATAATGTTTTACGGCCAATGGGCACAGTAGTGTTGTTTGTTTGAGCTATGTCCTTTCTTGTTTGGCCCCTATGTTCCATCATGTGTCTTGGAGACTATTATTATGATGTGTGGCTGGCCTTTATTGTACTAACAATGGTGCCAGGTGTTGACTCTACAGATGTTGCAACAGATGCCCGGTGTACCCTTGTGTTGATCATTCTCCTGGTATTCATACATTGTGTGATGCCATTGGGTCCTTGCCTTGTGTTGGGCAATTAGCATTGTGTTGGTATCATGTGTGTACCTCAGTATTGTCTCCACATATATCCAGATGTGTGTTGGTTACAAATCACATAAGTGAACACCAAATAATCTAACAAATGAAACGACCCATAGATGGCCAGGAGTGTGTGAAAATGTATACACAGCATGACTGCATCATGTGTCATCAATTTCCAAACCAGTGGCCTCTATATTGGGATCAGCGCTTTTGGCCTGCCAATGTATAGGCCAATAAAAAGAAACAACATCACCTCCATGCCTCACACACCATATACGCCTGTGAGCCCACATCAATCCATGTATCTTCAGTGATTGACTAACAATGTCCCCCACCCCAGTGGTTTTGCATGTGATTGAAAACATCTGTGTACAATGTAGCTCAATGGTGTCATGTAAATTTACCGAGCTGCTGTCGAATGTTATGGCATATCATCCATTTCAGGACGCCCACTATGAGTGTCCACCAGGGTATTGTTTGTGTGGCCTATGTTGTGCTGCTGACTTGCTTCATGGAGAAATATTTAGGGAGCACAATAACCCGCTTGTTCGCATTTTGCAAACGAACCACAAATGTCTGTTATTTCATGGGCACATCCACTTGGCACAGCACATCCTAGACACCACATCTTGTCTGCACCTGAGTGTAGCCATTTGCATCATGTGTGTATGGTCTTGCTAATACCATCACCACCCACTGTTTTGCAAGATCCTTCAGCACAAGGGTCCTTTGCATAGTGTGGGTTCATCCAAACACAAGCAGGAATGTAGGATACAAAATGTAGGCTAGCCAATCACTTGCACCAGTTTCCTCTCTGGGCCAGCATGCGGCTGGTCCCAGATGCGTGGTTTGTGTTAAATGTTTAGTTGGTGTGAATACAGCAAAGATCTGTAAAGGGAATCTTAAAAAGCTACCCATACGCTAACATGATGTGTGCACCCTTGCTAAAAAACCAAGTCGGGAACTGGCTGTGGATCTGCTGGCTGGCTCATTGACCACGCATGATGCATGTTTCACACCAGGTCAGTGACCCTCAATCCGGGTGATGCCTTGCCCATCATGTATTCTCAGCACCAATGCTGTGGCAGTATATTGTTGCCCTCCTTGCTTCCACATGTAGGCTAAATGTGAAAATGTGGTATGTTCCGTCAAATATACGGATAGCTGTTTTTCACAAACATGTATCGAGTGGTGGCCACACACCCCCACACATGAAGGTCACAATGAAATGTAATTAACCTGTTGGGAATGGAACAGTAAACACTTTCCTTTTCCCATCATTGCTTAAATAAGTAGATAATACACGCCTTGTTCAGCCTCAGCCATGTGGACACAGCACTTTGGGGCCATGTTTGGGCCCTCAACTATTTCCAAAGAAAAATCTGGCTCATGCAAATGGCCTGCACAGCATCTGGATCTGGAGGCCTGGAAAACAATGGCAATCCAAAATGGCCCCCACCCTATATGTCTGTTACTGTCTATATTCTAACATGTAGTTCTGTTACCCATGGGTCAGTCTAACAACATCATAGCTACACATATATGTGTTGGAAGGATCGTACTTGCTGCTGCGTCGAAGATGTGTGTGGGCCATATGTGGCCTGGGGAAGTAAGTGTTGTCAAGAATGTGTTTGGGGTTACTTGGGCCATGGCCTCTTGTGCTGGCTCCTGGGTATCACCATGTCAGCCCATGTATGCAAACACATGTCTGTAACTTTACATAACAATATTGCTTGACTATGTTAACATGTCACTATGTTTCTCAGCCCTAATCGTGTTACCTTTTCCCTCACTCAGGTATTTGGCTACAGGAGAGACATATGCGTCTTTACATTTTTTGTTCCGCCTTGGACGATCCACCATTTCGACGATAGTACCAGAAACCTGTGAAGTAATCTGGAACAAGCTCCATCTCCAATGCTTACCAACACCCACACGGGAGCTCTGGCTACAAAATGCGGCCACATTTGAATATCTTGCACATTTCCCACACTGTGTTGGTGCCCTTGATGGGAAGCATGTGGCCATCAAGAAGCCACCAAACAGTGGCTCACTGTACTTCAACTATAAGAAGTTTTATTCGGTGGTTCTCATGGCCATCGCAGATGCCCAAGGCCGCTTTGTGGCGGTAGACATTGGTGCCTATGGCCGAACCCATGATTCCCGGGTGTTCCAGGATAGCAACATGGGCCAAGCCCTCTACACTCAACAGTTACAAATGCCGCCACCATCACCTTTGCCCGGTACTGCTGGCCCAAGGGTTCCCTATTTTCTGGTTGCAGATGAAGCATTTCAAATACACCAGAACTTACTCAAACCATACTCGAGTCGCCACCAAAATCCTCGTTGCCAACATTTCAATGCCTGTTTAAGTGCAGCCCGCCAACATGTGGAGTGTGCCTTTGGCATCCTCACCGCCAAATGGCGTGTCCTCCAGACGACGATCCTGCTGCATCCAAAAAATGTGGACAGTGTCATCAAAGCCACTATATGTCTCCACAATTTGGTCATGCAGAATGAACCAATTCTGATCAATCCTCAAGAGTGGCAGTCACCTCTGATTGGGATGGAGCCAGCTGGGGTCAGAGGGACTTCTATGGCCATGGAGGTGCGGGATAACTATGCAGCCTACTTGGAACATGTGAGGGGCAGAGGGGACAGGCTACAACCTGCCATCTAGGCTGTTGTGACTCATTGTGTCTTTTTTGGAAATGTGTTGACTTATGTTTTTCTGAAATGTGTTGTGGCAAAATATTTGCCTTGGATGTTTGTTTCAGTTTCCACATTAAAATTGCTGCTTGTGTCCAACACTGTTTTTTAACAACCTTTAAGTATTAATTTTCAAGAATATCAAAAGGCCCAGTTAGCTCTTCATAGTGCCTAATTAGCTGCATATGTGTGTTTGGATATGTCAAGATAAACTCATTATTGTGTGGCTTAATTGGAGTCACCTGCTGGGCCCGAGACCCAGGACTGGTTATTGCTCAGATGTGTTAGGCAACTCTACTTGTGATGCACACGTAACACATCTACACATAAGCTTCTGTTTGTGTGTCAAGTATAAGCTGACATGTCACCTATACTGTACATACGCTATGTTCGCCACGAATTGACCCGGAAATGCTGATGATGCACATAATGGAACAAGTGCTTGTCCACCTTGGCGTCACACTTGTCACTACATAATGTCAGGGGTGGCATACTATACTGTGTGTGTTGGACATAGAGGGTGTTATGGTGGTATCAACACACACCCATGGCACGGGAGCCCAAAACAAGTAAAGAGCCAAAAAATACACGATGGTTTCCATCAAAACGTGTTGTAGTAACCAAACAAAGACACACACACTCTGTGCCCCCAAAAATTAAAACACCAAAGCACAAACACAAGACTTAAACTCAAACACACACATGGCTTATTGCGCATGTTTGTTCACGCTTCACATAAGCAGACAGTTATCACACACACATATGGCCCCAACACTATTTGAGATCATCTCCACGCCACATTAGGCTAACTGTTAGGCCATGGCATCATGCCCCAAAACAACACTCATCAGGGTCACATCACCTTCACCATCCCCCTCCGAATGTTCTAATAAGCCCTCCACTAAAGCTTGAAATTGTCGCTTAAACAACAGCATCTTTCGAGGGGGAAATGATGAGATATGGCCTACATAAGATAACAGAAACATCTGGGGCTCATTTCTGGGTGGATTTTGGACCATTGCCTTGAGGTCATCCAGTTGACGCTGCAGCTCCCGCTTCTCCATCCGACAGTTATCCTCCATCTTCTGCATCCCATCAAACAGCAGAAGATCAGTCTCTGTTTTTGCAACTGACCTTTTCCTTGCCCTGCTGATAGTTGGCTCCGCAGCAGCAGTAGGTAGCGAGACTGAGCTACCGCTCCCTATGGGGACCACAGATGTCAATTGTTTTGGCAGAGGGCACATCCTGAACTGGACTCATAGTGGGATCACCCAACGAGGCTGGCATACTTGAGTGTGTCCTGTGCAAGTAAAGGAAAGTGTCATTTCAACCACAAACACACAATCCACAGTCTTAAAGGACTACATCCTGACACTCACACACGACCCTCCACAGAATTCTGAAGGAACGACAGTTGCTCATAGTGACGATACACCACAGGTGGTGCTGCACCGAACCCACTTCGTTGAAATTTCTGCAAATTACGCCGGTCCTTCACATAACGGTCACGGAGAGATCGCCACCTCGTTTGGACATGTTTCACTAAACAGCAAAAAACACACCATTACGCCACCTACAAAAAATGCTGCATGGGCTATCTTCATCCCAGATAAACAACAGAGCACATCAAGCTCACAAACCCAGTTCAAATCACAAACCTTACCGGCGTCGTGCTGTTGTGTGGCCGTCATATGCTGAAATTGGGAAACTATTTCACCAGTGATCTCCCTCCATAGTTGTCTGTTGCGGGAGATGTCATGATGACCTTCATCTCTCTGATCCCAGATGGATGGGCGGGCCTGGATTAAATTTATTATCTCCTCACTCCTTAATTTGGGCTTGCAATCCACAACAATGACCCTTGTCTGTGAAGTTGTCCCACCTTTTTCCTACATGTGTGGCACATGAGGTGAGCCAATGTACATGCGAAATAAAACACTTAACCACTAAACCACCAAACAAACCAGACCTCCATCAGGCACAAAACCGAAGCATCATGTGTGCTACATCAAACCAGGTCTGCTAAATACTTGTTGTTGGGACACCACCACCAAAGGACACACATGTTTGATGTGTCATGTACCTTAACAACTTACCGCTGTTTTACGCCCCTGCCCATGAGTTGTCAGGCTAACTCCAGTTGTCTGTTTCGCCAATCGCTGGTCAGCCACCTGTGATAAGCCACACAACATTAGGAAAAAGCACAATCCACAAACAAGGGCCTGTATGCTCCCAAAACAACAACACATGTCAGTTAGGCAACGTGGACACAAATCCAAACCAAACTACATCAATTACCACAGTCTTGCGGCCAGCACCTACTTTTGCCCCTGCGGATCTGAGTATTGGACCCTTTCCTTTGGTTTGCTTTTTCTTCGTCTTTGGTTGGGGCTGCATGGAGACAGAAATTTGCCACAAATGTGAAATTTCAAAAACCACACAATTGCACACACACATTGGCTGACCAAACAGCCTACACCTACGTACTGACCCCATACAACCAAACCTGCTCTGGTCACTATGTTTGTCATTTAGCAAGCATTACCCAACTTGGAGGTCAGGGTTCCTCGAGCACCTTGCATTACATGTGCACCCAGAAACCAGACTTCTGTCATGACAAGATGTTTTCCCACATATTTGGGTTGGCTTCTAAATTACAATACATCCACTACAGGCGCCCCTTCAGCCTGGGGACATGGAGTGGCCAAGGCTGGGCTGGCGCAAAAATGTCCCCCAGCAGGTTCCCGGACCCTCACACCAGTGTGTAAGCACACACAGTATCCCAAAAAATAAAAAAATGTGACCATCCCTAACTGCTTACATGTGGACTCGTGAACATTACCACAGATGTGTGCAAAACCAGATCATCTGTGATTTAAATACACAAACACAATTGTGTGTTAAAATATACTGATATGGCTTTGTAGCTTAGGTGAAATTTGCCAGCTCGCACAAACATAGTGACCATACATGCCACAAACCATTTCTTCCCAAAACATCTGGTCATGTGCACAGGTTATGTGAGAGATGTGGTGACATGGCCAGGGGTGAACCTAGCCTCTCTGCTGCCTGAGGCGAACTGCAAAACGGCGCCCCCTTCCCCCACCCGCTAGAAAAAAATTTTAATTGATAAAAATAAATCTGGTTCCTACAGATTTATATTTATCCTGTAAAAATGAGCAAAATAGTGGACATTTTAGTTTACTGAAACAGAAAAAAAAGTTCTCCACACAAAGATGTCTGCACCATCACACGCACATACAAGAACCACACAGAAGAATCCAGAACAAGGATCATTAATGGCAATGGCAGCTTGGCACAAGCATTTAGACACATAATGACAACTGGCAGAGCCGTGGTCCTGCAGGCAGAACTGATTGCCAACCTCTGGCACACGCCTGCAAAACTCTGGACCGCTGCCTGGCACTGAATATTCAGACAAGTCGCCATGCCGCACCTTCCACACAACACAGGTAAAGACCTGCAGTCTGAGCATCAACAAGCCGCCACTGCACTAAGTTGGTAAAATGGCGCTTCTTCTCCATCCAACAGACCACACTTACTCCCAAATTGCTTAGCCAATCACAAACACCACACACAGGGCTGTCTTTATGTAATTAATAACAGGGTCCTTCCTATTGGGTTGAGCAAAGGATATGGTAGCAGGAAGGGGAAGGGCACCACCGACCAACCGCCGCTCAGGAGAAAGATGGCTGGATGCCTGAATGTACCGAGGGGCAGCACTGGACCTGGTGTGTAAGGGTGGTTTCACATTTGCATTCGGAACGCAAGTGTAACAGAACGCAGCCAAACGCTGCGTTCCTATGTTTAACATGGGAACGATTCCGTTTGGATGCGCATAATTTATACGCCCTCCTCCGCCCTCCAAATGCAACATGTTGCATTTTTTGTGCGTTCACAGGTGCTTGTTTTATCAGCAAGTGCCCGCGAGTGCACAAACAATGCATGGATCTCAATGGATCCGCACTGTCCTCCGCATGGCAGCGCAGGAGAACGCTGCGGATCACATTGAAATTTCGTCGGCGGCGGCTGGGAGGTGGAGGATCTCCGCCACAGATCTCCGCCTCCCGGCCGCCGTCGAGATCACTGATTGGCTGGCCGAGCACCATACTGATGAGAATCTCCTCTGCGTTCACATCAGTATGGCAGCGTTTGCCCTGCGTTTGCATGCCCTGCGCATGCAGACACAAATGCAAATCTGAAACCAGCCTAAGTTATGGCCAATCAGTCCTGCAGCAGAGGGACAATGCATCCTACATCATAGAAATCATAGGGCCCCATAGCAGAAGTTCTAATTGGGCACCCCCCAACAAAAGCAATATTTGGCTGGGTCACATAGGTACATCTCTCACAATATGTCAGCCTTTACAAAGTAATTTTCCTCCTACTGAAGCCCTAGATTCCCCTTTCATTGCCCCTCTAAAGTGTGATGCCAACAAAAGTGCCCCACAAACACTGTATGATCCCCCACAGTGCATTCCTCCACATGCACAGTATGATGACCCTACTGCACCTCCTGCAACTACCCCAGTACAGCATGATCCCCAACTATGACCGCCGCCCAGCCCTCCATGTAGTAAAATGGACCTATGTACAGTATAATGGCCCCCAACACAGCCCTCAAATAGCCCTTCATAAAGTATAAAGGCTCCCTTGTAGCCTCCAAGTATTATCATGCCTCCCACAGAGCCCTCCAAATATTATAATGGCTTCCAAATAGTATAATTTGCTCCATATAATATAATACACCCCCATAGTATTCCACATAGTATACCGCATTCCTCCATATATTATGCACCCCCATAGTCTTCTATAAAATAGAATGCACCCCCCACAGTACTCGATATAGAAATACGCACCCCCACAGTCCTCCATATAGTATATTGCACCCCGTAGTCCTCCAAATAGCATATTGCACCCCCACAGAACTCCATAGAGAACAATTCACCCCCACAGTACTTGATATAAAATAATGCACCCCCACACTCATCCATGGAGAATAATGCACCCCACAGTCCTCCATATAGAATAATGCAGCCCCACAGTCCTCCATATAGAATAATCACCCCCACAGTCCACCATATAGATTAATGCACCTCCACAGTCCTCCAAATAGTATAATGCACCCCACAGTCCTCCATATAGCATAATGAACCCCCACAGTCCTCCATATAGCATAATGCACCCCCCATATTGCATACTGCACTCCCATAGCTCTCCATACAGCATATTGGACCCCCATAGTCCTCCATATAGTATAATGCACCCTCATAGTCCTCCATATAGTATAATGCATCCCCTATAGCCTTCCTTATAGTATAATGCACATCCATAGTCTTCCATATAATATAATGGGCCACAATAGTTCTCCATATAGTATATTGCATCCCCATTGTCCTATATTATATTGTACATTACATAGTTTCCCATCAGTGTACTCACTAAAAAAAACTATTAAAAAAATAAAAAGTAAATACCTCTTCTCCTCAGCATCTCCTCTGCCGCTCTGCACGTCTCAGCACAGTGGCGCTAAGTGATGACATCATTGTTCCCCGCCGTGCTGAGCTGCAGAGGGGTGGACAGCGGTGGCAAGGACTTGGGAGAAGAATGCTGCCGGCAGAGGCGGCCGGGACTATAGGAGCGGCATGCTAGGGGGGGCCACCACTGGTACACACATGGCTCCGCTCCGTACACCTAGTACACACTCAGCTCCGTACACCACGTACGCCTCGTACACAAGCGGCTCTGCTCCGTACAACTCGTACACACACGGCTCTGCTCCGTACACCTCGTACACAAGCGGCTCTGCTCCATACACCTCGTACACAAGCGGCTCTGCTCCATACACCTCGTACACAAGCGGCTCTGCTCCGTACACCTCGTACACAAGCGGCTCTGCTCCATACACCTCGTACACAAGCAGCTCTGCTCCGTACATGTTGTACACATGTGGCTCTGCTCTGTACACCTCGTACACATATGACTTCGCTCTGTACACACCGTACACACGTGGCTCCGTTTCGTACACACGTGGCGCCGCTTCGTACACCTTGTACACACTCTGCTTCGCTCCGTATGTCTCGTACACACGCAGCTCCGCTCCGTACACCTTGTACACTATCAGCTCCACAATGTACACACGTGGCTTCACTCTATACACCTCGTACACACACGCCTCCGCTCTGTACACCTCGTACACACGCGGCTCTGCTCCGTACACCTCATACACACTCGGCTCTGCTCCGTACACCTCGTACACACACGCCTCCGCTCTGTACACCTCGTACACACGCGGCTCTGCTCCGTACACCTCATACACACTCGGCTCTGCTCCGTACACCTCATACACACTCGGCTCTGCTCCGTACATCATTGTTCCCCGCCGTGCTGAGCTGCAGAGGGGTGGACAGCGGCGGCAAGGACTTGGGAGAAGAATGCTGCCGGCAGAGGCGGCCGGGACTATAGGAGCGGCATGCTCGGGGGGGCCACCACTGGTACACACATGGCTCCGCTCCGTACACCTAGTACACACTCAGCTCCGTACACCACGTACGCCTCGTACACAAGCGGCTCTGCTCCGTACAACTCGTACACACACGGCTCTGCTCCGTACACCTCGTACACGAGCGGCTCTGCTCCATACACCTCGTACACAAGCGGCTCTGCTCCATACACCTCGTACACAAGCGGCTCTGCTCCATACACGTCGTACACAAGCGGCTCTGCTCCATACACCTCGTACACACTCGGCTCCGCTCCATACACCTCATACACAAGCGGCTCTGCTCCGTACACCTCGTACACACGCGGCTCTGCTCCGTACACCTCATACACACTCTGCTCCGTACACCTCGTACACACTCGGCTCCGCTCCGTACACCTCGTACACACACGGCTCCACTCTGTACACCTCGTACACACTCGGCTCCACTCCGCACACCTCATACACACACGATTCCGCTCCGCACACCTCGTACATACACAGCTTCACTCCATACACCTCATACACACGCACCTCCACTCTGTACACCTTGAACACTCAGCTCCACTCCATATACCTCATACATACACAGCTCTGCTACATTAATTTACACTGTAAAGCCTCAGCCCCACACATAAACTTCACCTCATCCAGCACCATGGTGGAGTCCTGGCTGCATACTGAGGAGCTGATCATGTGACCCGCCTGACTCCTCCCTTCCTTTGACATCATCACAGGTCCTGTCAGCGCGAGGCACAGTGAAGCATGAAGCCGGCTCACACAGCCGGCTCACACAGCCGGCTCACACAGCCGGCTCACACAGCCGGCTCACACAGCCGACTCACACAGCCGAC
The DNA here is from genome assembly GCA_033576535.1 of Allobates femoralis. Classification (NCBI taxonomy): domain Eukaryota; kingdom Metazoa; phylum Chordata; class Amphibia; order Anura; family Aromobatidae; genus Allobates; species Allobates femoralis. Next base: position 151,241,988 of record JARQOC010000003.1, read on the forward strand.
TCACACAGCCGGCTCACACAGCCGGCTCACACAGCCGCACGGGGGGGGGGGGGTTGGAGACCGCTGCCGCTGCCGCTCACACTGCCACACTGGAGGGGGGGGTGTTTGGTGTTTGGAGGCCGCGGCCACTGCCGCTGCGGCAGGAGATGCCCCGCCAGCAGCCCCAGATACGCCAAGCCTGGTCGCAGCGTCGGCGGCCAGGACTGTAGAAGCGGCATCTGCAGGGGGCCGCACTACCACCAGCTCCTGAAGACGCCGCCCCATGTCTACCAGCAGAGCTCGCCGCCTGAGGCTGACACTTCATGTCGCCTCATGGATGGTGCGGCCCTGGACATGGCCAAACTCATCCAAGTTGGAACACTTTAGCTGTCCCTTGCATCTATCATGGGGATGGCAATGACCCCAGGAGGTCACACATGCGTGGACAGACTGGTGCACAGTCCTCTGCAACACACAACATGGGGGCAGTTTGTTACAACCAGCCCACCAGCCATGTCTTCAAGGAGGAGGCAGGTGTTGATTGAAGACACCTGGAACACATTACGCCTCACCAACTCACATGCCACTAACCCCACCCATGTGATGGTTTGCAGGGGAATGTGCTCAGGTGTCGATCCACATGTGTAAACTCCTGGTGGAATCAGCAGCCAGCTGGTAGCTGCAAGGGTTAGGCTAAAGATGGGCACACATGTGAGTTCCGGCGAAAAGGAGATGGCTGCTGATGTCTGCCTTGGTGCACCAGCCATCCCCCATCCCTTGTGTATTGCTTAACACACTTCAACCAGCAAATAACCCAAAACCATACAACAATAATGCACATTGTGTGAGTGTGTAAATGTCACTTACTGCTGTATGCTCACTATCCGATGGCGTGGACACTTGAGATGGCTCCTGTAACATGACACAAATACATAGTTACTCATATCAGTACCTGACAATCATGAGCTTCCATCACCATGTTCCCGGGCACACACACCAACATAGCACCTACACTAACAACACACATCTAATTCGACCATCCCTGTCAAATTTACATCTGCACTCTGGTATAGTGCCGACATTCTCATATTGTTGCTAGAGCGCTGGCTGCCTCAGTGACCTTTATTGTCCTGCCAATACATGGACATGTCGTGTAATGGTGGTGCATCAACCAAGCATGTGGCATATCCTCTCCTACACATGGTGGGGACATTCATTGGCCATGTAGATGTGGCTAACCCGGGCTGTGGGTGTAACTGTGAGGGCACGCACATCTTCATTGTCATCGTTAATTGCTGATTGGTGCCCTGAAATCAACACACACACATTACCCAGCACAACAGACATAGTGGCTTGGCCCAAGAAGGCCAACACTCCATGACACCTGTGCTGCCATTCTGAAGCCAATTCGAACACGTGACACCAGATAGTGTTGCCCAAAAACATGTTCAACAACAGCCAAAAACACACCTAACAATACGTATGGCCAAAAACAACATCATGTGACACAGGCAAAAATTGACACACGCCAAACCATTAAACCATTGCCCAAATGTGTACCACCTTGACATATGGTTGCGTTGGGCCCGGGCTAAGCTGCATCACTTAACAGATCATGTAGGGCTGGCAGAGCCAACACAATGCAGTTACCTTATACATGTGTTGTGTTTGAAAGCATGCTCATGTACGTGACAATTACCCTACAATGGACACAATTTTTTGGGAACCCAAAAAACATTGCACCAGTGTAAAGTCTGTGCCTACTCCATTGCCAAACCGACACACAACATGGGGAGGCCTTTTCTCGAGCACCACCCTTTTTACACAACTATAACCCAGTGAGGACATGAGTCTGGACCACATGTGCTCCCAATGCCTACACATAGAGTGGCAACAAAAAGCCATCCTGCAATGGCTCCACTTAATGGATGGTGACTCACAAATGTTACGCAGCAGCTATTGGTATATGGTCCAAATTTGTTAGCAAAAACAATTGACACTCACTGAGTAATTGCTGCTTAAGGATGGTGAGGATACGTAGCCCGCCTCGGAAACCTCTGCTCCAGACATCTAGAGGGAGGATACACAGGCTGTAAATGTGTGCAATAACACTTTGCGTGCCCACCATGGCTGCCTACAAAGTGCAACTGGTGTACGTACCTTGTTGTCTCTTTCCCAAAGCAGGCCTGTAGTCCCTGTAACCTCAGATTTTTATTTGGGAGGGCCACATGTGTTTTGCAATTTAATTGAGTTTCACCTGGCCTACAAATCATTCTACTTAGCCTCAGGGAAGCTTGATGTGTTTTGCAGGCGATGGCAGCCGCCCACCGTAAGTCTGTTGTTTTTCCGGACTCTGCCGGATTGTCCCGGATTGAAGCGGAACGACCATACCAACCCATGGCGGCCCGAGGACGACGGTCCGGTTTTTTGGGGCGCCGTGTTATTATTTCAGCCAACTTCCGGCATTGTTGACAGAACACGAATCGGAGTAATCCCCATTTGTGATCTGATTTCCCCGGATCATGCCGGATACGGGTTCGCGTGCGGAACATTCCATTGCAGTGTATGGGCGCCGTATCGCGCCGGTCCGTGGCGAAAACAGGATATAGCTCCGGCTTGTTCTGGGAGGTGACCGGAGGCGCAGAACATCATTTCATGACTCAAACACCCTGTGTACATACGCCGTAAAGTGCCATGCTTGATTGGGCTAACAGGAGAGCAGCTCACAGGTGCCCAGAGTGCGAAATAACAAGGTGATTGCAAGTGTTCCACAGTCCTGCACATTTTGTGTGCACGATTGCAGAATGCATGTGGGGGGGTGTGGTGGGATGCATGGAGCGTGCACCTGTTGCACACACTACATGCATGTGTGTGTGCACTGGCTACTAGGAGCGTGCACCTGTTGCACACACTACATGCATGTGTGTGTGCACTGGCTACTAGGAGCGTGCACCTGTTGCACACACTACATGCATGTGTGTGTGCACTGGCTACTAGGAGCGTGCACCTGTTGCACACACTACATGCATGTGTGTGCACTGGCTACTAGGAGCGTGCACCTGTTGCACACACTACATGCATGTGTGTGTGCACTGGCTACTAGGAGGATGGCCAGCTGGCACTACAATATTGTATTTGTGATTGTTTACATGTTTGACAACATGTGCCACCAGCCCCAACAACCCTGATTGACTTGAGCTGGGTGTGTAGTGTGTGGGGCTGTGTTTAGGAAAAAAGATATCTGAATGTATTTGCATATGTGACAAGGATGGCATGGCTGTTTCATGGGCCAAACTGTGGACTGTTGGGGTGGCTAATGTCCCATTGTGTGTCTTGGTTGTTGCCACTTTAATCTGAGTAGATTATGTTTGAAGCTGTGTTCATGTATTTTTTTTTTTTTTTAGTTTTTGACAAGTTTAGATAGTGTGTGAATTCGACTACGACGTTCACCTTTGGACGATTCAGAGACACTATGTCTGATCCGACTGAGAATCCACGGTTGCAGGTGAGTGTTTTTGGAAACGTTGATGAATGTGTTAGGCAGCATGTGTGTAATTTGTGGACATAGTAGCCAAATTTGCACGAATGTATTCAAGGATTCAAGTGATTCGGCAGCAGATGTCGATGAGGAAGCCCAGGTGCAGGATGTGGCGGGGGAACATGTAAGTTGTGCTGGTATGGGTCAACTGGTCTGGGGAAAATGAGAGGAAACATGTTTTTGATGCTTTATGATGTGTGTTCTTTCTTTGGCTTAGGCCTCTGATGCATCAGGAGGAGCGGATGTGGGACCATCCCATGGTAGTCGTGGCCAACCAAGAGGTGGTCGGAGCAGGGTGAGTTTGCAAAAACACATAAGCTCCCCAGAAGAACTATCGGGCAAAATGATGTGGATTTATCCATAGTCATGTTCCTTGTGTGAACAGGTGCTTGACACTTAAACATGGAGGCATTAGGGTAGGGTCACATTGCAAACATGAATTGCATTCACCGCATCCGGATCCGGATGCGGTGAATGCAATTCCGGTCACACACATTTTTATTCAAAAATGTGTGCAGAATACCGCACTGCGGTTACCGGATGGCTCAGGATGTGTAATCCTGAGCCATCCGGTAACTGCAGAGTGTGCGGATCCCGATCGGCCAAGTTAATAAAGAGTTAATTAAAGTACAGAACTGACTGTTAGAGGTCTGTAGGGGGGCTTAGACCCCCCCTACAGACCGGGCGGCCACTTCTATAGTGTTCTTCTACAATAATAGTACCTATGGCACGGGCTGATCTGAGCTCCGTGCATGTGGTGCAAATATCCCCCTCCCCCTATCACTATACAGGGGTGCATACACCCCTGTAGTACAGTACTGCTTTATTTAATGTATAAACAGCAAGATTTGTACCAAACGGCAGAGAATTATATATTTACATGTCCCATAGGCAGAGTTGAGTGATTTCCATGGGCGGGGCTGTGTGCATTAGCCTCCGCCCGCTCCTTCTTGATGGCCGCCCCCTCTGGCCGTAATCCAGTGTTCTGGGGGTGGCCGAGTCGTTAAAGGGGCGTGGCTAACCGCGGCTCATGGTTAGCCACGCCCCTTTAACGACTCGGCCACCCCCAGAACACTGGATTACGGCCAGAGGGGGCGGCCATCAAGAAGGAGCGGGCGGAGGCTAATGCACACAGCCCCGCCCATGGAAATCACTCAACTCTGCCTATGGGACATGTAAATATATAATTCTCTGCCGTTTGGTACAAATCTTGCTGTTTATACATTAAATAAAGCAGTACTGTACTACAGGGGTGTATGCACCCCTGTATAGTGATAGGGGGAGGGGGGATATTTGCACCACATGCACGGAGCTCAGATCAGCCCGTGCCATAGGTACTATTATTGTAGAAGAACACTATAGAAGTGGCCGCCCGGTCTGTAGGGGGGTCTAAGCCCCCCTACAGACCTCTAACAGTCAGTTCTGTACTTTAATTAACTCTTTATTAACTTGGCCGATCGGGATCCGCACACTCTGCAGTTACCGGATGGCTCAGGATTACACATCCTGAGCCATCCGGTGACCGCAGTGCGGTCCCAGAAACGCTGCGAAAACTGCTGCCTGCATGATTTTAAACGCAGGCAGCAGTGCCGGATCCGGCCACCGGATGGCTTGTGAAGCCATCCGGTGTTTTGCATAGGCTTCCATCAGGAGCCTTTCCTGGTCCGGTTTTGAGCATTTTTAAAGCTCAAAACCGGATCAGGATTTTAAACAAAAAACGCCAATGTGACCCTACCCTAAATTGTGTATCTCCGTTTGTAATGGGTTTGTGTTTGTTTTCTTTGGTGTGCTTGTGTGTTTTGTAGTTGGTGTGTCCCTGTATTGCCAAATGTTGTTGGGCAGGGTGGGGACAATGTCAAACATGTGTGTGGGCCTTGTCCGTGTAGCTGCTGGGTTGATATGTGTGCAGATATTTCAGCAGGTGCCACTGTGTGTGCACAAACCAAGAGGCTGTGGCCCTACCTTTCAAGTGACATTGTGGTGTTGCATTTCTGACCACTCATATTTGTGGTTGGTGCACCCACGTAACGTGGTGTGTTTGTGTGTGTCATGATCTGTTACTCACACAAATGTGTCACCCCGAGTGGATCCCAACATTGTGTGGCATGTTGTGTTTGTATGGCTTCCCTCCGGAAACATGGCCGTGAGTTTCACTTACAGTGGCCAGTTCAATGTGCCATGTGTGGTTGTGTACACTTGTTCTCCATTTGTTTTTGTTACGGGATGTTTTTTTTGGTTGGTGTGTTGTGTCATTTTCTCAAATGATGACTTGGCAGATTGTGCTCAAAGTTTTTTGGACACTCGAGTGTGGCCACCAATATGGTGCTGTGTGCTGGGGATGCATAGGTGTGGCACTTAGAGCGTCGTGTCTGCTTGTCCTTACATAGCAGCTCTTGCCGACAACACACGAGGTGCATGTGTCCCATGAACGTTTGACTTACAAAAACCTTGTGTGTCAAGGCTGTTTGCCACCAAGATGTGTATTTCTTCAACACAACTGTGCACAATATTGCAACACATGGCTTTGGATTCATTGCTTGTGTTGGGGTTGACCTTTTCATTGGGTGTGTAGTGGGTTACTATGCATCTTTTTTAAAGGGCCTATGTTTTGGGTTTTTAGGTGTACATTATTGTGGTGTGGCCACTTGTGTAGTGCAGCATGTGGTGGTGTTACCCTTCTCATCCTTTGTTTTGTCTCGTTTTTAGCCTTCAAAACGTTCACACACGTCCATGCTGGAGGACCTTGACATAGACCTTATGATCCAATTGGTTGAAGAAAGGCCCCCTTTATGGGACCAAAGCTCCCACCTACATTCTAACATGGCTACAACACGGCAACTGTGGGATGAGGTATGTAGGGCTCTACTACGTGGGTGGCAACGCCTGAATGATGCTGGCCAACGTCGTCACCGTGAGTACCGTGTTTTGCTAGATATTCGCAGATTAGTCCATTTGTTACTCTTAGTCAGCCACTTGCATTCCACCTGAGTGGGCAATTTATCAGATGTTAGTCTGCCTTTTAAATGTGGAGGACAAACAATTCTAAACCAGGCCCTCCAGAAGACACCAAACAAATGATGGGGCAACTTTTTTTTGACATTTGCCCATAGTACATTTCACACAATAGGCATGTGTGTGTAGGTTTGTGTGGGGCGGAGTCCCACACAGCATGAAGCCATTTGGTTGTAACCATGTGATCTAGGATCACAACACCAGTGTGGTTTCACCATGTAAACAGTGTTCACCTTAACAGTGCTTTATGCGTACCTACCCGTTGTTACGCCGGGTTAACGTGCTCCAACATGCTGTGCAATGCCTGTAAGCATGGCTGACACAGTAAAGTCTGTGGAACAGCGGGGAGGTAGCCACCGTGGCTGCCCTGGGTAGCCACTGCTTTGGCTACTTAGCACTGTACTCCCATGTTACACCCTAACCTACAGCAATGTGGTAGTTGCCTTGCATGGTCGTGATAGCTGCATACATATGCGTGTTGTTGCACACCACAGGCCTGAAGGGCAACACTCCAGCAAGGCAACCATCTCCCAAGCACTGTGTGTCTTGCTAGAGTGGTGTGTATGTGCCACACGCCCTTTACTATCAAACAAACATCCACAAACAATATGCCAGCAACAATGTAGATGCATGGATGTGACATTGGCTTGTGGATGTAATGTGTTGACCTTTTAAAGTGTTGTTTTTGTAATCATGCAGGTGACAAAATTGTGTGGAAATGGCGCAATCTGCGGGACAGTTTCCGGAAGCATGTGAGGAATGAGATGCAGGCTGGGACTTCTGGGGCACCAAAGAAGAGGCCCTATAAATATGCTGGGGTGTTGGGTTTTTTAAGACCAACGATGTTTCCAGGGGGGTGAGTGTCAAACTTGATTGTCTTTTGTTTTATTGGGGGGGGTGAGTGACGCTAACTGTGGCCTTATTTGTGTAATGCTGCCAGGACACAAGTGTCCCTTTCTGGATGAGTTTACAATTTTGAAAACAAGGGCCCATGCCATGACCATTTTGATGGGCCATCGTGCGTTTGCCTCGCCGCTGCTGTGTTCATGCCATATCTTGTAGATATGTTTGACAGCTGTCCGGCTGAATTATTTTTGTTTGTGTTCATGTGTATCTTCCGTTACAAAATAAACGGGCTGTTGCGTTTGGGGTGGTGTGAGGTGAGAAACACCATAATGGTGTTTACTGATCAATGTTGTCATTCATGGCAAATCTTGGGGGTGCGTCGAACACACCTGTGTACAGACACATTGCAGAGTAACCACAGACATCAGTGGCTAGAGACATTGTGATGAATGTTTAAAGGCATCCCCTTAATGCTACGCCATGTAGCAGCTTAATCAGGGCAGATGTGTCCAAGAGGTTTGGCCCTGGGAGGTGTGTGGCTCTATTTGATACAGATACAGATGTGTCCATCTGGTCCCAAACGCATGGAAAAATGGCGAATATTTGCTCATGTCTGCTAACGTTGTGTGGCCCAGAGTGTTTTTGAGGTGTGGCCCACATCAGACAGCACACTTGAAGTTTGTGTGGAAGCATGTCTGCTATGGTGCTTTCTTAGTGTTGTGTAGGTGCTGTGTTGTGGCACATCCCTTGTTGAGCAGTAAATGACAATATTTTTGTGTTTGCTGTGTTGCAACCCCAAGTGTTGGCTAATGTGCCCTTACATGTGCATGTTTTCGTCATTGGGCAGTTAATACAAAGGATGTATTTTCTAAGGATTTTTGAGAAATATGGGTAAAATGAGGACCGATGTTTAGCAATGTGGGGATAACAGGCACATGTGTTTGGCATTAACTTTTTGTTTAAACCCCATCAACAGAGCACCTGGGACTACACAGCAGCCTGCATCATCAGGACAACATTCATCTCCGGAAGCTGCCCCTCCAGAATGTTCCGGTGACGATGTGGCCACCTCTGCAGACCCATCTGAGTCCCAACCAGCTGCTGACAGTACACCCTTCTGCCAACCACCAACCCATGCTCAAGAGGCTGTAGCATCTGTTCCCCTTTCTGTACCTTCGCACACAGGTACAGCCAGTGCACCTGTCACTGGCCTTTCCTGCCATGGGCAGAGGGATACAGAAAGGTGTCTTTTCCCTGAGGTTGTGCACATGTCCCAGGTCCATCAGGAGCTGTTGAGTCATGTGTCCCAGTTAATAACAGAGGGGTTTCAACGCATGGACAACAACCTGATGGACCTGCGGACAAGTGTCAGCATTTGTCCAAATCAGTACTTTAGTACTGTTGCCAGGGAAATGGAGCACATGAGCAGCGATCAGCAGGAATACATCATGCGTGGCTGCCAGGAACTTGTGCGTCGGGCACGCCAGATGGGGCCAAATCTACAGAGGCAATTTCAGGAAAGGGCCACCCAACACCCTTCACACAGCCCTCCTCCTGATGCACTGCCACAGGACATCTGGCAGGTGGATGACCGTGCCCGCCATTCAGGCAACCTGAGTCGGTATGTGCTACCTCCAAACACACACATTGCTTCTTGGCCGACTCAGTTGCAACCAACAGTGTCTTCACACCAGATCCCTCAAGCAAGACACATGGGCCAGAGCCTGGGTTCAACATATGTTGGGGCACAGCACCAACATGTGTTTACAACTGCTTTATCCGCGGAAGGGCAGATGAGAAACCCCCATCATTTAGGCCACAGACAACAACATGATGTGACCTCCTCCACCACCAGCAGCCACTGGATGCCACATGTACCAGGAAGCCATGGCCAACATGTTAGGAGGGACAGTGAAAGACTGTCTGTTTGGCCGCCAACACTCCCTTTCACCCAACAAGGGCAAACATATGGCTCGGCTATTCAACACACGAGCCAAATGTGGCCTGGGTCAGTCACGCACACAAGTGCTACAGGGGTGGCGTACAACCCCGCCCCTCAGTTTCACATGCCAAGTCCACCTATAGTGGTGTGCAGTCCACAGGAGCAGGTCCTGCAGGCTGCACAAGTCCAAGCCATACCACCAGTGTGTGTGGGCCAGCCAAGGGCTCTGAGACACACCCCTGACACCCACACGCCATCAGCACATGAAGGGGATGTGCAGAGCTTGACCCCTGCAAGGGATTTCCTTAATCTTTGATTTTTTGATGTTGTGTTTTCCACAAACCCAAATTAAAGCTGGGAACCGTTACCTGTGTTTTCTTTGTGTGGGAGTTAACAATGTTTATTGTATGTTTGTTATTTGCTGATTTTAGGCATGTTTTGCAACGTCGGAGCAATATAACACACACAAACACAATGCTCAGTGTTGGAGGAATTCGCTTGACACACACACACATGACTAAAAACCATACGTTGCCATGCCAGATGTCTTTAAGATCTCCCATGACCATGACCATTACAGGTATGTGATTGTGATGTTTCAGGCTGATGTGTTTGCCCTTCACAAGGGAAAAATAACCAGATGAGCCAATGTTTTGCTTGGTAACCATTGTGGAAACATGTTCTTAAAGACATGTTCCGGCCTTGTCACAAAGACATTTCTCCCTACACTCAGTTAGGAGTCGCCTACTGTGTGAGTTAGCAACATTATTAGCCTTTCCACACTGGGCCATTTGCCACCCTCAGGGCTCTAAATTGGACCACACCCACACATGTGTCCATTTGCGTGTTGGTCTGGGTCAGTCCTGGGAGTGTCCACTACAAGAACACCTAGTCTGACAAAAAGATGATGTGAGGATAGTTCACTGTGAGCATGTATGTTGCCAGTAGATTTGGTTGTTTCATTTTGTGTTGTGGTTGTAGTTTACGCCACGACAGCAATTGTGGGACTTACAGGGACAGAGGGCAGTAAAAATGGTCCCACACCACAATTGTGGTCAGGTTTGTGGTGGCCTGTTCAAATGTCCCATCAATGTGTGCACTAGGGCCAGGGCTGCGCAAAGCATGCAGTCAGGGCCTTTGGGTTTTGGCTTGAGACATATGGCTACGGGCAGCCCTTAGCCATTGTGTGCTGGTATAGATATGCCTAAGTGGGCCAGGAGCTTGCCTCATTTACATTTGACCCAGACCATGGAATTTTTGTGGCACACAAAGAAGATGAACAAGGAGAAGAAGTGTGATATGGCAAAGGACATTTCCCAGAACAGAAGTAGGAGAGAGGGGTAGTACAGTGTGCTGGGAATGACGGGCAGCAGCATGTTGTTAACCAAGCGAATACAGTTAGCTGCTATAGTTGTTGTGAGTGACAAAGATGTGTATGCTTTTTGGGCAGTGGTGAGTCAAGGATGGGGAGACATACTTTACAGTGCCAAACTTCTGTGTTGTGTGCGTGCTACACCCCCGGGAAACACTGGGCAGGCAAAAAACACTTTAGCCAGGCGAAAGCAAATGCGTTGCATGTCGAGCAGGCCAATGCCTCAGGGCTGCAATGTTGAATTTGGCCCAGATGAAGTGGACATGTGTCGACAACACGCATTACCTGGTGTGTACATGAACCTTTTCCGGAATCATCATTGGATACATGCGCTGTTGCAATGAACAACCTGGACTTATGGCCCCTCGATTGTATGTCCCTACAATTTAAGGCTTACAAGGTATTATTTAGATCCTACACAATCAACAAGGTTGGGCCTGACCTTGATGGACACTTGTCCCAAAGAGTGCATTTTGTGGGCAGCCTAAACACCTAACACATATAGGAGGAAATTCTTGACAACATAGTTGTGAGGTCCCACATTTTAGGCAATTCCTAAGATATATGCCGCAAGGTAGCTATATGTGACCTCTCGGGTAGCAGCAATGATGGGCCAGTGTTGACTGTGTTTTTGGTGTCCAATTGGTGGCCAGCATTGTTTTCCACTTGCGTTTGCACCCCTCAACAATCGTTGCTGCATGTGACCACGGTTGAGCAGGAATCGGCAACATCACAGCCAGGTAGCCTGCATACACAGCAAGGATGTAGCCATTGCAAGCTGCTGTCCTGAACACTCTTTGTTGCAGATCAACCCATCTTCCGTCGTTACAAGCTGTGGAAAACAAGGATGACGTTGCTGACATTGCTCCGACATATGTTGAAGGTGGCTCCATGGTGGGTGACGAGATAGGTGGGTTTGCTAGCTCACAGGCACACAGGTAGCCACGCAGCAGAGATTATGCCAGATTCTTGGCGTAGTTGTGATTGTTGTAGCATAATTATGGGTGAGTGGATATTGAAGGTACCTTTACAAGGCAGTCTGACAGGTCACATTTGTGGGCCCCGTATGTGGGCCGGCAATGAACCACCTGAAATTGCCTATCTGCATACCTGTGCATGTTGCAAGCAGGCCATGCTACTGTCCATGCATGGCCACTTGCAGACATGTGCATACTGCAACGTCCACATGTTAATGGCCAGCCAGAGTACATGTATATGTAGCAGCAATGCTGCAACGGATAACTGTAATTGTTTGCCACATATTTGGGTCACACATTTCCCAATGTGGACTCACACAAATGGTATGATAGTGGTCAGCTGCACACACTCCCTTCCACAATTGTTCGTTATGGTCCTGAGGATTTCGAGGCAAATGGTTGCGTCAGGCAGGGTGAGAGGAGCAGGCACATATGATGCCCCCAGCCACAGTGTGTAATTAGAGGTCCGGGACACGGAGTTCAAGTTGGGAAGTGTCCAGGACTATCTGGTCCCATAGGCAACCTGTTTGACCAGTGCCGGATTGTCTCGGACAGGGGCAATCCGGGGCGATCCGGCAAACACAACACCGGACGCCAATACAACATGCGGCAGGATCCGGAGGGAGCGGTTTGCCGAGCCCACAAAATGCAATCCCGGTGTGCGGCATGTCCAGATCCGAAAACCGTAGACGGCTACAAATACATTTGCGTTTATGGTTTGAAAACCGGATCCGGCATAGGAAACTGTGCGAAAACCGTTGCATGCATGATTTTTAACGCAGCAACGGAAACCGGAATGCGGTAACTGGATATGAAGTTCCTCGAGCCTGCTATTGAATGGTCTCCTATGGGCTGCGGATCCGGATCCGGTTTTGAGAATTTTTACAAGTCAAAACCGGATCAGGTTCTGCAATCCCGAACGCAAATGTGACCCTAGCCACTATCAGGTTTTTGTGCATTTAATGCCTTTGGTTTTTGTCAGTGATTTTGAAGTAGCATACCCGATTACCTTTGAGGGTCTATCGTATAGCTTGGTTATATGAAAAAGCTCTCTTGTCTCATGTATTAAAAGAGGTATAAATTCATGAGAGAAAAACGTTGTATGTATTTAACAACAGCTGCGGCAAAATAAGCATCTTTTCACCTTTTCAGATGTACTTCAGTCTTCTCAATCTGCATCTGGTAATCCAATAGGGAGACCCTGTTGCCTTCATATTAGGCTGCATGATCATTAACTCCTCATGATTTAGCACCAATTTCTATCTCAGGGTGGTTTCCACACTTCACCTACTTCATCCAGAAGATACTGACCGTTCAGTACAGGAATGTGCACAAAGCAACATTTTACTTCTGACTGCTGCTAATTCATCACTCAATACAAAGATGATCCAAGTCACACATGTTTAGCCAAACGCTGTCCAGTGGAAACATAGCAACTTAAAGAGTCCTCTTCATCTACTATTGTTACAGAGATCACAAAGGTGGGAACTTGGCTGCACTTTAAGGTAAAAATGGCTCCATTTCTTAAAGTTCTCTTTAGCCAAATGTCTTGGACAAGCTCATCCAAGTTAAACTTACAGTCAATCCTAGGATAAAAACAAGTAAGGAAATACTTTGTAGTAAATAAATGAATAGTAATAGTACATGTAAATAATAGTTGACACTATTTTGATCAAAAGAGCGTAAAAGTTATCCCACTGCGAGAAGATGTACCCAATTAGAATAGTTCCTACCTCTAGTAGTTTACCTCCCTACATATCATATCAGATCAATCAAGATTACCAACTTAGTTCAATTAAAATCTTTACTTTTATTAGTACAAAAGTTAAAAAGTCTTTGACCCACAGTTTAACAGACATAGGACAACATATACATACTATAGGGAACACACTTTTCTTATCACTGATATGGAAATCCTAAATAACTCTTCTCCTTACTCCTGCTCAGCAGTGGAGATTATAGCATCCTAGAAATATGATGCCCCCACTCACCAATCGCTAACCCTGAAAGATTCCTTTCACTAAGGGATAGGAGACAAGGGTTATTGATATGAAGAAGTCCCGTTTTGAAACTTAACTTGCGTCCCAAGAAATTTTCAAGGATTCTTTTAACGGGCTCCTTTCAGTCAGTTTCTAGTGGTTCCCAAGTTTTAAAAGACAAATCCTCCACGCTTGACGCGTTTCACCCTTTCTTATGTAATAAGGCTCATCAGAAGTTTATGGGGATTATATTTATCGCTCTGTCTACATACAAAAGGTTCAGAGCATTATATTCTAGATCAAAAACTCAATGGTATATTAATTCATTAAATGTATACCAATCTATATAGATAATAGTACAACATAAATAGTCTAGTTGGTAAAACATGAGTGCTCCCAAAAAAGTTTTTACCCTTTAATAAAAATAAACAAGATTTTCCATATGTATATTTATATTGATAGCCTACCTTATAGCTCATATAACCAAAGCACTGGTGTTTTAGTGGGTAATCAAAGCAGGGAAGGCAGAAATAGCCAGTGAAAAAGGTCAGAGATATCCCTACTAAGTTAAGAGAGGGAGGGGTAAAGAGGAGACCAGGTACAACCATTTTTTGAAAATGTAAAAAAAAAAAAAAATGTTATGCTCCATTTGATCTAATACTGGAAAGAATTAGCCTTACCCTGAAAATAAGTTGTATTGCCCCAGAGCGAACATCCACTTTATTCGACTTACAGGCACATTACAGCAGATATTAAACTAAATAAAAAATTATTATTAAACACAAAAGGTAATTTAACCTTAACCTGTTTTCCAAAGTTGCCGTAATAGACGTATTGCAAGCTTGTGAGTATATGCACCCAAGGAAGGTAAATGGGGCGTGGCTTGGGACCTCATGCTGAGCAGACACACTTAGGTGAGGCTCCTGCTCTCCAGCCTAAATCTACAGGAATCTGGACTGATCCTGGGCCAGAATTCTCATCAAATCAACTAGATCCACTTGGATTACACCTCTGAAACCTTCTGGATCCCTTTGGATTATTTCCAGCTTAATTTCTCTCTGGATTACCGAGTTTGGAACCCCCCATGTGGAATACAACGCTGCATCCCGCTTCTGTGTGACCATGTAGGGATCTTCAGGACCTGACTCTTTATTCAAACTGTTTGATTCCTATTTTACAACTGGATTGGACCTCCGGGGCCCAGAGGAGCTGGTAAGCAAGCAATCTCGGTTTCCCTCCATTACTGCTGCTCCCAGAGGCCTGGTCTGAGGGGTTGCCCTGGTAACCGTCCCTGGTCTGTAACTGCACATGTTCTGCCTGCCCTTGTCTGTTCCGGGGCTCCCCTGCAAAGCTGTACACCTCCATCATACCCCTTAATTGCAGCAGAGGCGGTGGAATATTCCCCCTTGCCTCAGCTGTGGACCCTGCACCCTCAGAGACTGGTGTTGTGGGTGGGCTATACCTGAGCACCCGGTGCCTGTTCCCTGCATTTGAGACTCAGACTATTGGCGGTGCGGGTTGCGGTGAGTGCCCTGAGCTGAACTGCTCCGAGGATCTCTGTGCCTCTGGAGCCCCCCCTCCCATCTGCAGCACTGCTGCGACTTTCACTGTGACAGCGGCTCATCATTCACAGTGCAGCACATTGGGACATGGATACCCACCTCCCATCTGCACCCAGCCCCCTCCTTCCTGTACCACAGAACAGCTCGAGAAGACCCACTGCTCCCACCACGATTCACCTAGTTTAAGCTCTCGAGCCTACCTAGTACTGTACACTTAACTGGACGACATCTGGAGTCTGTCCATCTGACATCACGGTCGATGGGGTCCAACCAGTGAGACACTTCCCTGAGACCCCTCTTCATTTGAACCCCAATATCACCTTCTGCGACTTGGGTCAATTGGTGGAGACCCTTGAAGTACACCTGGACACATCTGGATCTACTTCCACCCTGCTTTTGAGACTGTTACTCACTGCAAAGATCATTGGATGATGTCTGGACCTACTCTCTGTACACCTCTAGAAGGGGACCTTTGTGAGGTCCTCATTTGGGATCATTCATCCTCACCGTCTCCTCTTATGGTATAAGTTCATACATGTAAGACTGGTTTCTAATTTGTGGTTTTTCTGAATGTTTTAGACCTCTCTACCTTATTACTTTCTCCAAACGTCTTCTCTCCTCCCTTTCTCTCCCCTCATTCTAACTCAACACTAACTAATTCTCCTTGATTCCTCACTTCTGTGCTTCACCTCTTACCTGGAGACGAAGTACGACACTAGTACTATTTTAACTCACTCCTAACACATCTTTTAAACCCATATCCCCAACCCCACGACTATTGCTTTCTCCCTTCTTATCTTATCTTGCTTCTCCACACTACTAGCCCCCCCCCTCCTTTACTTTCACTGGCTCACTTCATACTTCAGCAGACTGGATTGTTTTACTACTTCTACTTTAATCTACCCTTTAATTGCTTCTAACTGCACGACTATTGGCTAACCTCTTTGTTATATACTACTTTTCTCCACTACTGAAACGGCTGAGGTATATCTTTGTCTGCATTGGTATTGTAATAGATAAATTATATCTTATTTGTCTACTTCTTGGTCACCTCTCACATAGAAACACGTCTTACTCCAACGAGGGCCCTTCCCCTACAAAGGACAGTGTGCCTTAAGGCTAGGTCTCACATAACGATATTGGTAACGATATCGTCCTATTTGTGACGTAGGAACGATATCCTTACCGATATCGTTGCGTGTGACTGATAGCAACGATCAGGCCCCTGCTGTGAGGTCGCTGATCGTTGCACAGGGCTCCTGACCATTTTTTGGTCGTTGGCCCCCCCGCTGGTCACCACACATCGGTGTGTGTGACCGGCGGGGGCAGCGATCAGCGACCTGTCAGGATCCCCCTCCATGTCACAGCGCCGCACAGCAGCGCTGTAACATGACATCCAGGGTGACAAGCGGGCTTAGAGACCCGCTTGTTTACCATGGTTACCGGCACCCGCCCGCTTCCGAGTTGCGGGGAGCGAGCGGGTGCCGACCTCTCCTATCCTGTCCCTCACTATTCTCATCTCTCCCTGCTATTTCCCTGTTCCCTACTCTATCCCCTATCCTAAACCCTAATCCTATCCCTCTCCTTGTTCTAAATAAAGAAATCCCCCCCCGAGGCTCACCGGCATCAGAGGCTCCCATACCGGCATCTCTGTAATGGAGATCTCAGGGGTAAAGGACCTGTGATGAGGTCACAGTCATGTGACCGGCCTACCGGCCTATACTGTACAGTATAGGCGGGTCACATGACTGTGACCTCATCACAGGTCCTTTACCCCTGAGATCTCCATTACAGAGATGCCGGTATGGGAGCCTCTGATGCCGGTGAGCCTCGGGGGGGATTTCTTTATTTAGAACAAGGAGAGGGATAGGATTAGGGTTTAGGATAGGGGATAGAGTAGGGAACAGGGAAATAGCAGGGAGAGATGAGAATAGTGAGGGACAGGATAGGAGAGGTCGGCACCCGCTCGCTCCCCGCAACTCGGAAGCGGGCGGGTGCCGGTAACCATGGTAAACAAGCGGGTCTCTAAGTGCAGGAGAGACCCGCTGTTACCATGGTTACCAGCGTCCGTCCGCTCCCAGGATGCAGGGAACGAGCGGACGCTGGGTACCAACGATCTGGCTGCCCAGAGGTCGCTGGTGAAGTCTGTCAGTGTGACAGCTCACCAGCGACCTGATAACGATGTGTCAACGATGCATCAACGATGCTGATCGTTGTCGGCATCGCTGACACATCGTTATGTGAGACTGGGGCTTTAGGAACATTCTGCCCTCTCACACTTAGTATATGGAGTGCCCACTGTCACACCTTAACCATTCAAATCATTGATTACACCTCTGTTAACTAGTGAGAAACAGCCTTTATAAGTCTGAAACATACTGTGTACTAAGATACCACTACCTACCTCTGGCTCGCTGTTACTTGAACCAATCTACAATTTGTAAGCATATAATATATGACAGCCCTTTCCCCTTGATGAAACTATTGTCTTAACAATTTATTGAAATACTAGCATTACAGAATTTCTCAACCTGATTTTCTGCCGTGTGCACAGCTATAGTGGTGTATAATTAATCGCTCCGTAATACGTGGGGATAGATTGTGGGCTCCCTATTGCATTTGGGAAAGGCGATATTCCACCTGTTCAATCACCTGGGGAATTTGGATTAATAGTTGAGATTATACCCAGCTAGTGTCCACTGGTCAACCTGCCTTAACCCCAACCTCTACAACACCATCATATAACCTCCATTGTCAGTGAACCTACAAGATTATCAGACCCTCTGACTCAGCCTTACGGCTGACTAGGTAACTCCTGATACTCCCTCTCACTCGAAGTACTCTGACTTCACTCTGAGCACAGGGACACCACTTGGACAACAGGGATTAAGGATACACATACAACCCTACACCCCTAGGCTCGGGATTCTAGCAGTCCAATCACCTGTTCTCACTTGTATCTAGCTTAAACATTCTTACCCAGAACTGAACCACCCCCTTAAACCATTATAACACCTCCATTTTGAACTCTCAAACCCCTGACTGACCTTATGTCAGTAAGCAATCTAGTACACGTGGGTGCCCGCTCCTCCTCTTAAGCTTACCTACGTTAATACGATCACTCCTAAAACAAACACTGGAAAATCCAAACCCATTCTCACAGAATCCAAGGTAATGCGCTCAACGCAGAAACACCGAACAAGGTCCCCCAGGCCACAACAAAAGGACCCTTGGCCCCAGGTACAGGAACAAATGGACGATTGTAAATCCGACGACCCGCAAGCTCTGAAACAAAAAAGGAAGGAAATGGCCACAAAGAAGACCTCCTTGCAGTAACTGGCAGTTCTGGACGGCTCAGATGAGGAGGCTGAGGCTTCTCCCAGCGCAAGTCCCGCTAAGCAGCGTATGAGGAAGGAAGGCCCACCCATATCGGGATCCAATTCGTTGGACACATTCGACTGGACCCAACCCATTGACCAGAATTTCTTCAAAGGTATTTTCTCCGCATTCAGTCAGAAGTTAGACTCCAGATTCGATCAACTCCAGATTTCTCTGACATCTTTGACTTGATGAATAAACATGAGAAACTGGAAAAAGAGCACCATCTCCTCAAAGAAGAACTTAGAACGGTGAAAAATAAAATGACGGACCTGGAGGATAGGGACAGGAGACAGAACCTTAAGTTTAGGGGAATCCCAGAGTCTGTAAAAAGCGACCAACTGGGACCGTACATTAAGGATCTCCTAAAACGCACAATCCCTACCCTGACGGACCTCGACACAACGGTGGTCAGGATCCACCGCCTACCCAAGCCTAAATCCCTGAAAACTGAGACCCCCAGGGACGTCATAATGAAATTTCATTTCTTCCATGTCAAAGAACAACTTCTGGACTATCTTCAATTAAAAAAAACTCTCCCTGGACCCTATGACAATATCAAGGTCTTCGCGGACCTGTCCAGAGAAACCATGCTCCAGAGGAGGAGACTTACCCCAATCACTAACCTGCTCCAAAACAACCGTGTCCAATACAGATGGGGATTCAATCCCACCAAAGTTATTCTCCACCACCAGGGGAAATCCACAACTATAGTTGAAGTAGAAAAGGGAATGAGGGTTCTTAGGGATCTAGGAATCATCATATCCTAATTGGATCATATCCATAACAGAAAGGCTGAAGAGAATAGCCATAACTTTAGCCACCCAAGGAGGTAGTTCAGCGTAATCTTAATTAGATTCCCTCCGTTATGGGTCAAGTTGTGGTCACAAGTTTACACTTTTCACCTGGCACTAAAATAGATTTAGAGAAAGTTTTCAGTTCTACCACCAATGTATTGTTTGCGCTAACAATGGAAAGGATCCCCTTATCTAGTTGCTCTCACACTCTGAGCCCTTTCTTCGTCACGTCAATTGTAGGTTATGTTACTTAAATTCTTGTCACAGAACGTTAACGGCCTTAATTCTCCCCAGAGGAGATATTTCCTGTGGAGACTTCTTAGAGAGACCGGGGCAGATGTAGTAGGTCTGCAGGAGACTAAGTTCTCTTCCCTTAAGCCACCGAAATTCAGCAACAAAAACTTCTAAAACATTCGTTGTGTAAACAACTCGAAAAAGAAATGGGGAGTTGCTATAATGATCAAGAACACTATCTCCTTCGAGGAAATCTCCACATTTCAGGACCCGAACGGCAGATATTTAATTCTAGTATGCAAACTAAATGACCATATTTTTACCCTAGTCAACATCTTCGCCCCAAACAAAGGGCAAGTAACATTCCTAAACAAGCTTATGAGGATTGTCAACACCAACCAAAAGGGAGAGCTGGTGATCTTCGGGGATTTCATCATTGTTCCCAATGGATCACTTCACTCCTCTACCAAATCCAGACAGCATTTGGAGTCACTGGATCCATGGCTGATTAAGAACGATCTATACGACACCTTTTGATGTCTCAATTCCACGTCTTTAGAATTCACATATTTTTCCAAACGCCACCAATCTTACTCTAGAATTGACCTTATCCTCACCAACATTTTCACCCTTTCCAAGTTTCTCAAGGTCTCAATTGGTACTAGAACTTGGTCCGACCATTCACCTGTTACTTTCGAACTCAAGATTGGCCCGATAGTAACCTCTCAAAGACTTTGGAGAAACAACAGTCCACTATACACTCACCCAGCATATAAAAAGGAAATCGAAAAACCATAGTAGACTACTTCAAGGTAAACGATACGGAGGATGTTTCAACCCCTATACTCTGATCCGCTTTCAAAGCTGTTCTTAGAGGCAAAATGATACAACTGAACGCACAGCATAACAGGAAAAACAGAGAAAAAACACAAACCTTGGTGAACCAGATACACAATCTGGAACAAAAGCAAACATCTAGTCCTAGTCCCGATCTCTCCTTGGACATTTTGAAACTAAGGTCAGAATTAAAATCCCTCTTATCCTCCGAATATGACAGGATCTCCCAAATTCTCAAAACCAACCATTACTTTTCTGACGATAGACCCTCCAAACTCCTAGCAGCAAAAATTAAACACCAGAAGCTGAAATCCAGAATTAAAGAGATTAGGAACCCACTTGGCCAAACTCTTAAACACCCGAAGGATATAGCCGAAACCTTTGCTCATTTCTACACCTCCCTCTACAATTTGAAAAATGACCCCTCCACTTTGGAACCCTCGGATCAAGATATCACTGACTACCTAACCAACCTTGACCTGCCCTCACTTACAGATCGTGACTTGTTGGACCTCAACTTACCGTTCACGACATCTCAGATTTCAGAAGTCATAAGACAATCGAAAGTGGGCAAATCACCAGGCCCTGACGGACTCCAAAATGAGCTCTACAAAACCTTCACAGATTTATTGTCCCCGTATGTTACCAGATTGGCCAATTACTCTGCTACCCACGGACACCTACCACCTGAAATGCTCGAAGCTGTTATTACGGTGATAACCAAAGGAAAGGAGACCCGGCAGATACCAAGAACTATAGGCCGATCTCCCTCCTGAATTCGGACACGAAATTCTTAGCTAAAATAGCAGCTAATAGAATCAAAAATTACATCACCAAATTAATCCACCCTGATCAGGCAGGCTTCATCCCAGGCCGTAATACGGCTGACGCCACTAGGAGAGCCCTGGATCTAATCACCTCTATAGAGAATTCAAAACAACCCTCAGCCTTCTTGGCCTTAGATGCCGAGAAGGCCTTTGATAGGGTCCAGTGGAACTTCTTATTTCGCACCCTGCGGAGGTTTGGGTTCCAAGGCAATATCCTTCGTTTCATATCATCAATGTATGCCAATCCCACAGCAAGAGTATACTCCAACAATTTCCTGTCTCAAAAATTCCCCTTGACAAATGGCACGAGGCAGGGGTGCCCACTCTCCCCTATCCTCTTTGCCCTATTCATTGAGCCACTTGCATCTAGCATCAGAGACAATGACAATATTAGAGGAATCCCGTTAAATCAACGCCAACACAAAATATCTCTGTTTGCAGATGACATCCTCCTTTCAATTACCAATCCCCTCAAATCCCTCAGGCACCTGTCAAGGGTCATTGAGAGATTCTCCCAGCTCTCCTTCTACAAAATAAATGAAACAAAATCCCAGATCCTGGACTTTAATATAGAGGAAACACTACTCAAGTACCTCAAAGAAGAGTTTAACTATACATGGACGGAAAAGGAGATTTATTATTTAGGGATTACTTTGACCAAACCCTGTTCAGCCATGGTACAGACGAACCTAACAAACCTATTTAACTCGTTCCATCAGGCCTACTTACTTCTTTCAAAAGTTGAACTGTCCTGGCTGAGCAGGATGGAAGCTTTCAAAATGACACTGCTCCCGAAATTCTTGTACATAATTAGATCCATCCCTTTGTTCATCCCGAAAAGATGGTTCATTAAACTCCAATCACAACTCCATTCATTTGGCTCAATAAGCGCCCAAGAGTGGCCAGACTATCCCTCGAGAGGCACAAGAGAGTAGCAGGCCTAGGAGTCCCCAACTTGCACAACTACTATTTGGCATCTTTCGCCAAACTCTCACAAAAATGGCTTATAGGCCCGAACGATTCGCCCTGGATCTCTATAGAAGGAACGATCAATAACAATAATCAAAAAGCTCTAATCATGGCTTACCTAGTAAATCCCTCCAAACCTCCTCCTACTCACCCACTTACTAGAGCAACTATTCTAGCCTGGAGAGACCTTGTCAAAAAGGCAGCCAAATACTACACTTCTTCCACTCTCAACAAAATCCCTCTAGAAACTCTTGAAATTCTGATGCCTGGACCTCTCTCTCTGGAGGGATAAGGAGATTCTTTATGTTAATGATCTGCTTTCATGAAACTCTATCCTCCCCTTCCACATCCTCCAAGACAAATTCCCCCTCACCAGGGATGACCGAACTAACTGGAGAGTCATAGCCAACTACCTCAGCACTCACAATCTCAAACTCACAGTTCCGCAAGTAATTGACGAACTTATAAACACCCCGCAGAAAGCCTCTCTTTGGGGAACGAGCTCTCTCTACAGAATCCTCAACGAAGAAGTCGAATTACTAAACCTCTCATTCTTTGGAGCTTGGGAGGAGGAGTTGGGTATCCGCGTGAACCTGGGAAAATGGCTAAAACTATTAAGACTGTGTATTCCAGCTCATCTTGTGCCACCCTCCACGAGTCTTACTATAAGGTCCTCTCATGATGGTACTATACCCCTATCAAACTATATCATATGAACCCCACAAACAACCCATCTTGCTGGAGAGGCTGTGGAAACCTGGGAACCCTCTCACATATTTTCTGGCACTGTCCCGTCCTGACCAATTACTGGAGAGATGTGAAATCTCTAATTACAAATGTCACTGGGATTCAAATAAACTTCACCCCAGAATTAATATTACTACTGATTGGCACAGAGGAACTCCCTTACCACATACGCTTCTTAACATCCCACATTATTTTGACTGCTAGAGTCCTGATAGCCTCGAGGTGGAACAAACCAGAACCCCCCACAGTGGATGACCTGATTGAAAGAGTGTCGACTCACTGTACTTTCGAGTATAACTTCGCTATACCCGCAAACAGGTTCCCAAAATTCCTAGGGTGTTGGGAGGCATGGTTGACAACCTTTTCCCCATCCTTCCTGCAATAGGCCGCTAACGTAAAAATTTGATGATTTGACTGTGTCTTCCCCACAATGCTTTCAAGCTTGCATTACGATTTGCGACAAAATGCACAGAGTGTGTTTGGACTATTCAGTATTCGGATATTCATTTGTACCTTTCCAATTTTCTCTCTTTTTGTATGAGCGCTGTATTTGAATTTGCATATGCACTTACTACTTGTACCGTTCATGTTATTTGTTGTTTGTTTACTTGTTATGTTTATTACCCTTCCCCTCCCCCCCTCCCCCTCCCTCTTTATTTATGTATCTAATTCCCTCCCCTCTCCCCTCCCTTGAAATTTCATTAAAGATATTTGGACAACAAGGAAGGTAAATAAACTCAGGAGGCTCCTTTAAGAATGTCCGCTCAGGAAAAATCGAATGGCAGACATGTTGTTATATGAGCTATAAGGTAGGCTATCGGTATAAATAACATAACATTTTTTTTTTTTCTTTTACATTTTCAAAAAATGGTTGTACATGGTCTCCTCTTTAACCCTCCCTCTCTTAACTTAGTGGGATATCTCTGACCTTTTTCACTGGCTATTTCTGCCTTCCCTGCTTTGATTACCCACATGAAACACCAGTGCTATCGGTATATTTATACATATGGAAAATCTTGTTTATTTTTAATAAAGGATACAAATTTTTTTAGGAGCACTCATGTTTTACCAACTAGACTATTTATGCTGTACTATTATCTATATAGATTGGTATACATTTAATGAATTAATTACCATTGAGTTTTTGATTAGAATATAATGCTCTGACCTTTTGTATGTAGACAGAGCGATAAATATAATCCCCACAAACTTCTGATGAGCCTTATTATATAAGAAAGGGCGAAACGCATCAAGCGTGGAGGATTTGTTTTTAAAACTTGGGAACCACTAGAAACCGACTGAAAGGAGCCCGTTAAAAGAATCCTTGAAAATTTCTTGGAACGCAAGTTAAGTTTCAAAAATGAGACTTCTTCATATCAATAACCCTTGTCTCCTATCCCTTAGTGAAAGGAATCTTTCAGGGTTAGCCATTGGTGAGCGGAGGCATTATTTGTCTAAAATGCTATAATCCCCACTGCTAGGCAGGAGAAAGGAGAAGGGTTATTTAGGATTTCCATATCGGTGATAAGAAAAGTGTGTTCCCTATAGTATGTATATGTTGTCCTATGTCTGTTAATCTGTGGGTCAATGACTTTTTAACTTTTGTACTAATAAAAGTAAAATTTTTAATTGAACTAATTGGTAATCTTGATTGATCTGATAAAACATAGAATATATTACCTCCTATACATCTCTAAAAACGAATTATAAAACTCTCTACATATCAGCAGGCCTTAAAAATAGACAGAGACAGAATAGGATCCAGCACTGACTGTTCAAATACCTGCCCATGCAAAGTTATATTCTCAAAATGTATGGTCCTAAAGGATGTAAGCACTCCCCTCTATTATTCTCAAAGTCAGCTCCCTCCAGACTGGACTCTGAGTGCTCACTCTGCTAACATAACTATTCAGAACAGTATTTGTACAGCCTATCTCTGTGATCAGTTTCTCCATTGGAGTCCCTCCTCTGACTGCCTCCATGGCTTCACGGTCTTCTAACCCATATACTGCAGCAAATATCTACCTGCATGCACCTCTAAAGGGAGTTTTATTTTTATACCATGTGTTATCCTTTCCACCAGGACTTTACACCCTAGCTGACTTTTTCTGCATCATTATAATCAACTTTGCGAGTTCCCCAGTGGACTACTTTTAATTATTTTGAATTAAATTCCCAGCTTACATGATATGGTAATCATTATGATGTTAAATATCATCAGGGAGTCTTGGTCTACAGATTTTGGCAATAAAAAAATAAAAAAATTACAATTGATGAGTTCAGAATGTTTTCTCTTTTGTTAATTTTCCTTAGGCCGGTTGTCACATCACGATATGTGGCTATCCGTGGGGATCCAAGTCTCACCAGGATCCCCACGGACAGCCACGGATCCACACGGATCCCTGCACTCGGATGGCAAATAGCCATCCGATCCGATTCTATGTAGGATCCGTGTGGATCCTGTTCTCTCTGCCTGTCCCTGCATCTTCTCTATCTGTCCCTGTCACTCCCTGTCTCTCCCTGTCTGTCCCTCCTGTATCTCCTCTATTCTCCCCCTCGTCCTCCCCCTGTCCTGCTCCGGTATGTTAGAAAAAAAAATCCTCCCAGTGGATACTTTACCTTCCGCCGGCTGCGGGGATGTGACAGTCCCCTTCTGGTGGCTGAAGAGCCTGTGGTGATGTCAGGAAGACAAGGGGGAGGATAGAGGAGAGCAGAGATAGAAGAGGGACAGGCAGGGACAGACAGGGAGTGACAGGGACAGATAGGGTTAATTATGTACTGAGCACTGCCTCTGGGCATGATCAGTACATAAGCACGGAGCTGACATCGGATCCGAGTTCAACTCGGATCCGATGTCAATAGGCTCCCATGTCATCGGGGCTCGGATAGGCTCGGATCTGAGGCTGTCCGATTTCATTCTCGGACACAAAAATCCAGCAGGCTGCGTTTTTGTGTCCGTGCTTAAATTGGACAGGATCGGATGGTGCCAAAATCGGATGGCAAAAGGCACACATCCCATCCAATCCGAGCCACATAGGGATATATGGGATCCGATTTCAGATCCGAGTGTATCCGTTTTGAAACGGATACACTCGGATGACCGAAAATCGTGATGTGAAACCGGCCTTAGTGATTAGCTAATAGAGAGAGAACACGTGGAAACAGCTAATGCACTGCTTGAAATTAATGCTGGTTCCAAATAGCATCACAAACTTCAAAGTCACAAATACAGCAAAAAAAGTGAAAAGAGCAACAAACAAAAAGCAATACATGAGCATATGGAAGATTAAAAATTCTATCAAATTACAGCTAACTATTCATATCAGTTAACTAGCAGGTGTTGTATCATTGTATTGTTTTATTACCTTCAGATGGTGTGAACTTTTCAATGTTGAACGTCAATCTCTTCCACCTGACCTATCAGTAAAACAATCTGTTACCATATGCTGACTTTGATTGCCATATGTTTTTTCATTCCTTCCATCCTGTTCTTTGTTCCTAAAACAGTTTTTAATTGGATGAGTTACTTCTTCAAGTAAAAGCTGTTATTTGCAGAAAAAAACACTTTAAATACTTAGTTCTAACATATGAATGTAAGACAGAAATGTGTTTGATAGGGGTCCTATAAATATATTTGTATATTTGTGTTTCAGTGTAAATTATTCAGTATAAATGATTTAATATTGTTTCAACAGGAATGGAAATAGAAGTGTCACTTTAGAATATTTCATTCTTCTTTGCATGTTAGGGTACTTTCACATTAGCGTTTATTTTAAATCGCGGCAGATGCAGTGATAAGGGCTGCACTTGCGGCACGGTTGCGGCACAGTTGCGGCACAGTTGCGGCAAGCCCCATACAATGTATAGGCGGGCTTGCTGCAGGTGCGGCAAGTGCGGTTTTGGCACTTGCGGCTGGTGCGGCCGCAAAAAAAAAAACGCAGTCATTTAATTATGATCACATTGATAAAGAAATATAAAAAATTAGACACTATGAAATATACCTTAAATTAAAATGAAAAATTGAATGTGTAACAGTTGATTTAATTTAAATTTTATAAACCAATAGTACACATGAAATTAAGCAGCTTTGTAATATATCTTATCAGACAAATTTATTTCTTGCTCTGCCAAAATTGATCAGTCATTATCTAAATTCAAAGTTCAATTTTTTTGAATGGTATAAGTTGAATGGAGCAGGTCAGATATGACCTTGGTCAGATGTGACATTGAAATGTGACATTTTAAAGTGTCACATCAGAAATATCCCAGAATGGTATATTCTCCTTCATGCTGATCATGTCCTGATCCATCTGCATTCATCCACAGGTACATCTGAACTCTGAACCAAGAATATCCAATGCACCCTAGAATCCTATGTACTCCTCTTCCTCTGTGTTAATGGGTACGTCTGAACTCTGAACCCAGAATACCCACTGCTCCCTAGAATCCTATGTACTCCTCTTCCTCTGTGTTAACGGGTATGTCTGAACTCTGAACCCAGAATATCCAATGCACCCTAGAATCCTATGTACTCCTCTTCCTCTGTGTTAATGGGTACATCTGAACTCTGAACCCAGAATACCTACTGCTCCCTAGAATCCTATGTACTCCTCTTCCTCTGTTTTAACAGGTACATCTGAACTCTGAACCCAGAATACCCACTGCACCCTAAAATCCTATGTACTCCTCTTCCTCTGTGTTAATGGGTATGTCTGAACTTTGAACCCAGAATACCCACTGCACCCTAGAATCCTATGTACTCCTCTTCCTCTGTGTTAATGGGTACGCTGCTGTTTTATCTCTGACTACAATTTCATGTATCATATTTCAAATTTATGTTATGCATATTGATAAGTCTTGCTTCTCACACCTAGCATTCCCCTTCCATTTTATTATACTGTATCTCTTTCTGCAGCTTTGATGCTAGTTAAATGTTCTCTTAACTGCAATCTGTTAATTAGCTGTCCTCCTGCTCCCTCCTCCACCCCTCTCTCACCTGGCCTCATTTCTTGGTCATTTGAATGGTATAAGTTGAATGGAGCATGTCAGATATGACCTTGGTCAGATGGGACATTATTGAAGTGTGACATTTTAAAGTGTCACATCAGAAATATCCCATAAATAACACAGAAGTAACCAGAAGGTACCAGCAATACCTGTCTGCTAACTGTCTTTGTTACTTTACTTTCAACAATTTTTTTCCCCCATCTCCTTTATTTCAAAGTCTATTGTTCTATGTGCCCTTGCCATTCACCTTTACCGTCCCATCCTTCCTCCATCAACACTCATCCACATAAGCCCCTCTCTCCTTCCCTCTACTTTATTGAGCTCCCATACTCTCTTCAACATACTGAGTGATCTCAGACCACCATGTTCCAGGGTGTGGCATCAGAAACAAAGTCACAATTACAAAAACTATTTGCCTTTTCTCTTTTCACTGCTGCTCCTCTCAGGCGATATCTCTCCAAATCCTGGTCCACCTTCCACCAACTTCAACCCCTCTCCCACCACACATAGAAACCATTCTAACCTTATTAACATTACCTGCTCTCCTTCATCTCCATCTTTTAACTGCGCTCTCTG
The DNA here is from genome assembly GCA_033576535.1 of Allobates femoralis. Classification (NCBI taxonomy): domain Eukaryota; kingdom Metazoa; phylum Chordata; class Amphibia; order Anura; family Aromobatidae; genus Allobates; species Allobates femoralis. Next base: position 151,270,567 of record JARQOC010000003.1, read on the forward strand.
GAATCCATGGTCTGTATGCAACAAGCTTCCCTTCATCCACAGCTACTTTCTCACTAACTCTCTTAACCTCCTGGCTCTCACAGAAACCTGGATCCAGGATTTAGTCACAGTGTCTCCTGCCGCTATTTATTATGGCGGCTTACATTTCTCTCATTCCCCGAGACCTAGAAACAAACATGGTGGTGGAGTTGGCTTACTCCTGTCCCCTCAATGTACCTCCAGGTCATCCCTCCAGCCCCATCACTCTCATTCCCCTCTTTTGAGGTCCAGACAATTAGGCTCTTCCATCCCCTCCCCCTTAGAGTAGCGGTGCTATGCCGCCCCAAGGGTCACCCACCCAGTTCCTTGACCATTTCTCCGTGTGGCTGCCGCACTTCATGTCTTCAGAATTACCAACCCTTATTCTGGGAGACTTTAACATCCCCATAAACAACCCCATTTCCCCATCTGCATCCCAGCTCCTGTCTCTAACCACATCTCTTGGCCTCCCTCAGCTCTCAACTTCTGAGACACACAAGAATGGTAACACCCTTGATCTGATCTTTGCCCAGCTGTCATGCTTGGGAGGTGAGGGAATCAGGTAACTTGATGGTGTGATGGGCAAAGGGAGTCAGGAGAGCCTAATCTGACCCTGATGTTGGGGTCCCTGGCTTTCCCTGATCTCGGAGGTACCTCTGATGGTGAGGAGTTCCGAGCTACCACCCTGTACCCTAAACTCTTTATTAGTCCTAGGCTGAGGGCCCCTACCTCCACCCAAGGGTCAAGGATCACAGCTTCTCCCACAGCAATAGAACTCCAGGAGAGGCTTCAGCACAGCAGCAAGACTTCTTCTCAGCTCAATCACCAAGAGCCAACTAACTCTATGCATGGCACCTGACAGAGGAGAGGGAAAGCTATTTAAAGCCAGGGGGAGGGGATTCCAGGTGAGTCACACTTCAACCACTCAACAGCAGCTGAACATAATAGTGAATTCAGCACTGAAGCACAACACAGGAGTCAGGACCTTCACAGCAATCCCTCATGCAGCCCTTAAAGGAAAATAACACATACAGCAGCATCCAGCCATGTCAGCGCAAACTAAGCACGTGACAGTACCCCCTCTTCTAAGAGAGGCCTCCGGACTTGACTACAAACACATAAGAAATAAGTCCACATTCCCTGAGCGACTAGATATGAAAGACATTATGGGTTACTAAACCTGGGGGTAGGTCAAGTCGGTATAGCACAGGATTGCAAATGGCCGATATCCGAAAAGATCCTACAACCCCACAACTCAGAGCCTCAGTAGCACGCCTCCACCTGATGTGCATGGACAACACCCACACACACTCATTTACACCCAGTTTGGGACCTGTACGTTATTTCTGCACATGCGGGCACAGACAGAGGGTAAAGTCTCTGGTAGGCAGGAACCAGGCGCGTCTCTCCGGACTGCAGGACTCCCTCCTTTGGGACTCACAGTAGAAGCAATCACCCTCCTCCTGCTCCTCTTCCGAGGATGATGCCCAGAGGCACCAGGAGTCGGGAGCATGGCGGGCACTCCACCTGCCACCCCCAGGCACACTCCTTACCTCCAGGAGTGAAGAAGGTGGTGTCGCCGTCACCAGCACAACGGAGATGGAAGTACCCCGGCAAGAACCCTCACAGGCAGCACCCCAGCGAACCATCTCCTGGGCCCGCCAGTCAATTACCGGGTTGTGTTTTCTCAGCCAAGGGAGACCCAAGATAATGGGGTTTGGTAAATTCTCCTAAAAGTAACAAGAGAGGACACCTGGTGATGAGTTCCTATGCTCAGGTTCACATTATGTACCACTTGTGATATCACCTTCTGGCTGAGCGGAACTGAGTCAATGGTGGAGACAGGTATGGGTCTTGCTAAGGCGCTACAGATGAAGCCATGGGTCTGTGCAAAGCGATAATCCATAAGAACGACTCCAGCTCTGCTATCAACTAGTATCGGTATAGTCTCCTTTTTCCATCTACCAGCACCTTGGCAGACAGTGTGAATGGAGACTTCGAAAAAAAGAAGATATAAACCCTCTGGTCGTCTCCTTCCGAACGACCCGAGGGAGGCTGTGTCTGAGACCACGTATTTGTCCTAGAGCGATGTGGACAAACTTTGATAAAATGATCAGCTTGTCCACAATAAAAACAAGCTCCGCCCACTTGATGACCTGTAACTACAGGGGATTAAACACAAGGGCCTATTGTCCCCAACTGCGTAGGTTCATCGTGTAGAGCTTCCTCAACAGGGATAGCCACAGGGAAAAAAAAAAAAAGGTCTCGTTCACTCCCTTAGATGTCTGTCTACTCAGATGGCTAGGGACATCACAACCTCCAATGACTCGGATGCGACGTACTAAACCAGGGTGTCATTCAGTCTGGCTAAAAAATCCAAGCAGAACTGACTCCTGAGGGCAGGGTAGCTCCACTAGGCGTCAGTCGCCCATCTGTCTGGGGATCTCCCTTAAGAATTATTATCCCCATCCGCTGTTCTTTGCTCCCAGATGAACGGGGCCAAAGCCTGATATAAAGTTTACAGGCCTCTTTGAACACCAAGTATTTATCTCTTCCCCCAGAAAACTTATCTGGAAGGGATATCTTGGGTTCTGGTATGGCCTGTTTGTGAGCCGAGGCCAGTTATCCCACAACCTGCTGCAGCTGTTGCACCACCTGCGTCCGCAGACCAGTGACCTCAGCTGAAATGGTCTGCATCAGTTGTGAGAAGGCATCCGCAAAGGATGTCTGAGACATATTGGCTCAGAGAAAAAAAAACAGTAGTGGGCCGTTTATAATGTCACGCTTGGGAGGTGAGGGAATCAGCTAACTTGATGGCGTGATGGGCAAAGGGGGTCAGGGGTGCCTAATCTCACCCTGATGTTGGGGTCCCTGGCTATCCCTGATCTCAGAGGTACCTCTGATGGTGAGGAGTTCCGAGCCGCCACCCTGTACCCTAAACTCTTTATTAGTCCTAGGTTGAGGGCCCCTACCTCCACCCTCAGGTCAGGGACCACAGCTTCTCCCACGGCAATAAAACTCCAGGAGAGGCTTCATCACAGCAGCAAGACGTTTTCTCAGCTCAATCACCAAGAGCCAACTAACTCTATAAACGGCACCTGACAGAGGAGAGGGAAAGCTATTTAAAGCCAGGGGGAGGGGATTGCAGGTGAGTCACATTTCAACCACTCAACCAGCAGCTGAACATAATAGTGAATTCAGTTCTGAAGCACGGCTCTGCTCAACCTCCTCTTTAGATAATTCACCTCTTTCCCTCTCTGACCACAACATTCTCTCCTTTACGCTCACAAACCTTCGCCCACCACAGCAAAGTCCGAAATATCACACATCCAGAAATCTACAGGCCATTAACCCTCATACACTCAGACTCTCTATACTCATCACTATCCCCAATCTCCTCATTCTCCTGTCCCGATCAGGCAGTAAATTACTTAAATAACTCTCTCAGAAGCCCCCTGGACCAAGTAGCGCCCCTCACCCTCAGAACCTCTAAACACAGAGTGAAACAGCCCTGGCTCACACCGCAAAGTTGATTCCTCCAGCGATGCTCTAGGAGTGCTGAAAGTCTATGGAGGAAAACCCGCACACCAGAAAACTTCACTCACTATAAATTTATGCTAAGAACTTATGTCGAGCCACAGGCTTTAGGGTACTCGGGTATCAGGCTCCAGGTGTGGTGCAGGGAGTGGTGGCCGCGTCTGATCCCGTGTCCTGGGTGACACTTCAATAAGGGATGTATTTACAGGGGATTCTATATACAGTTCTCATGATGCCACCTGTAATTTCGGGTGATGGGTCACCAGCGCCGCCACAGTCCCCGGAGGATGCTGGTAATGCGGCTAGGATGACTAAGCCCCTTACAGGCAGGGCTGTTCCTCCGGGGCAGCGTTCCTGCAAAGGGAACAGGTTGAGGTAGAAACTCACACGCAGAAGCAAAGTTACTTTCTACCGGGTACTTTACTGTCAACTTATAGCAGCATCAGTTACAGTTCACAGTTCAGCATTTAGATGTTACAAGAACAGGTAGGTGCAGTACTAGGTGGTGGCAGTGTGGGGTGAAGCCTGGCAGACCTGAGATCTGGCCTGGCCTCCTCTGTACTCTCTCACCCTTTGCTTTGTCATCGGGTAACCCTCTAATGGCCTGCCACTATCTCTCCGCGCACAGTGCCTGGCCCCTGTGTTGACTTCGCGGGTGTCCAGGAAAACTTGAAGTCTTTCCCGGTTTACTGGATTCTCTTACTGGGCTTGAAGCTTCCAGAGACTTCGGGCTCCGGAACCCGGATAGCTGCTCTGGGATAAGCCTATCACTGGCTTCTCGGCTCTCAGAACTGCTCTTTCCCTGGAAGGCACCTTTCTGCCTTCCTCCCACGTTCTCTGCAGCTGCTTCTATTCCCTGCAGCTTTCTCCTCCTCTTGCTGCTCAGACTCTACTCTCCTCTCACTTCCTCCCACCCCCACACTGCTTGCCCTCAACTTCTCCCACCTGGGCTGGGTCTTCTAGTAAAGGAATTAACCCTGTAGTTCCCTGAGCTAAGGGTGTGTGTGGATGTGAGTGTTTCTGGAGAAAAAGATATCGTCCTGAAGTCCGGGTTCTCTAAGGAATCCCCATCCTTGATCCTGGTACACCAAAATGACAGTTCCTTGGCGGCATAGTTCTACTGGAAGCGGGGGCTGAGATCTTGCCTCGTCTCGTAGTCGCCTTGTTACCTGCTCTCTCTGGAACCATTCCTCTTGGCATCAATGTCTGACCACTTGGTCTCTTTCATTTAGAGATGATTGAGACAGCTGGAGTGACTGATACTGTGGAAGTGGTGAGTTGCCGGTTGGGACTCTGGAGTTCACACCACTCCTTGCGTGCTCTGACCTGCTCCTCGAGCTCACGCAGTATATCTCTCCAACGGGGTGCCGCCATGCTGCCGGGTACAAAGGATCCTTGATTGTTCTGTCCTTCTCTTCTGGTTTGTCTCAAAAACTTGAAGTCTTTCTCGGTTTACCGGATTCTCTTACTGGGCTTGAAGCTTCCAGCAGACTTCGGGCTCTGGAACCCGATAGCTGCTCTGGGATAAGCCTATCACCGCCTTCTCGGCTCCCCAGGACTGCTCTTTCCCTGGAAGGTGCCTTCCTGCCATGTTCTCTGCAGCTGTTGCTATCCCAGCAGCTTCCTCCTCCTCCTGCTGCACAGACTCGACTCTCCTCTCAATTTCTCCCACCCCCACACTGCTTGCCCTCAACTCCTCCCACCGGGGCTGGGTCTCCTAGTAAATGAATTAACCCTTTAGTCGCCTGAGCTAAGGGTGTGTGTGGATACGAGTGTTTAAGCCATGTGTCGACTTTTACATTCACCTGCCACGGGGTAATTCTACGGGTGCAATATCCCTGTGTGACGCCTGACCATGTGGGGCGCCACACTTACAACTCTGCCCTTCACCTTGCCAAACAAACCTGCTTCACCACCCTGATTTCCTCAGTATCCAGCAAACCAAAAATATTCTTTGACACCTTTCACTCTTTCCTCAGTCATAAAGTGCAGACCTCGATCACTGACCTCTGTTATGATGATTTGGCTTCTTACTTCACAGAGAAAACAGAAAACATCCGTCAGGAAGTCAACTCCCAACCTCAAATTGTTGTTACCCCTACCTCTCCCTGCACTTCCTCCGGTTCACTCTGCACATTCGACCCAGTCACAGAAGAAGAAGTCTCCAGGCTCCTCTCTTCTTCTTGTCCCACCACATGCACTTCTGACCCCATCCCCTCACACCTAATCCAGTCTCTTTCTCCAGTGGTTACCACTCACCTAACCAAAATCTTCAATCTCTCCCTCTCTTCTGGCATCTTCTCCTCCTCCTTCAAACACTCTATTTTTACTCGATTATTAAAGAAAACCTCTTTTGACCCATTCTGCGCAAACAACTATAGACCAGTCTCCAATCTCCCCTTTATCTCTAAACTCCTGGAGCGCCTGGTCTACTCCCGCCTCACTCATTGCCTCTCCACTCACTTTCTTCTAGATCCATTACAGTCTGGTTTTCATCTGTTACTTTCTAAAGAAACTGCTCTTCACCAAAGTGACCAACGACCTTCTGACAGCAAAACGTAATGGTGACCACTCTCTGCTTATTCTTCTTGATCTCTCAGCAGCCTTTGACACTGTTGACCATCATCTCCTACTCTCCATGCTGCACTCCATCGGCTTCAAGGACACGGTTCTCTTTCTATCTATCTGACTGCTCTTTCAGTGTATCATTTGCTGGCTCCAGTTCCTCCCCTCTTCCTCTCACTATTGGGGTCCCCCAAGTTCAGTCGTTGGACCTCTTCTCTTCTCTCTCTACATTTGGCAGACCATCAGCAGATTTGGCTTTCAGTAGCATCTTTATGCTGATGTCACACAATTATACACTTCAGCCCTCGACCTTACTCCCGTTGTAATAAAGAACACCAACGACTGTCTAACTGCAGTTTCCAATATCATGTCCGCTCTCTATCTGAAACTCAACCTTTCCAAAACTGAACTTCTTCTGCTCCCGCCCTCCACTAACCTCCCTAAATATGACATCTCTCTCAGTTTGTGGCACCATGATAACGCCTAGTCAACAGCTCGCTGTCTGGGTGTTATATTTGACTCTGATCTTCCTTCACCCCATATATACAATCTCTCACCCACTCTTGCCGCATTCACCTGAAGAACATCTCTAGAATTCACCCCTTTCTCACCTTGGAAACCACAAAAACCCTCACTGTGGCCCTGATTCACTCCCGCCTTGACTATTGTAGTTCTATTTTAATTGGCCTCCCCCACACTAGACTCTCTGCTCTCCAGTCCATCCTTAATGCAGCAGCCAGGATCACCTATCTAGCTAATCGTTACTCAGACACTTCTGCTCTATGCGAGTCACTGGCTGCCCATACACTATAGGATCCAATTCAAGCTGCTTGTTCTCACCCACAAAGCTCTTCACAATGCAGCACCTCCCTACATCTCCTCCCTCATCTCTGTCTATCACCCCACCCATCCTCTTTGCTCTGGTAGTGACTTCAGACTCACTTCTACATTAATCCGAAACCTCCCACTCCCATCTCCAGACTTCTCCCGAGCTGCACCAATTCTCTGGAATGCTCTACCCCAACAAATTAGGTGTATCCACAACTTACATAGTTTCAGGTGATCCATAAAAACACATCTTTTTAGGATGGCCTACCATGATCCCTAGTCAAAGTCATCTAGACATAGACTATCCGCTCCACCAGTCTCAAGTGGATCACAATACTGTACTTTGTGTCACCCCACCTCATTGTTAGATTGTAAGCTCTTATAAGCAGGCTGTCATTATTTTGCTCTAATTATTGTAATGTATTATGCTTTGTATTGTATTGTAATGTTTTTTGTATTGTATTTATGTTCTGATAACTGTATTGTATTGTTTTTGTAGCACCTCCCTCTGCTGTAGCTCCGCCCTCCTCCCATTATCATAGAATCTCATCAGTAACACCTGCCATCTCCTATCTCAGTAATGGGGAATTCTTCACTGAATACAGATTTTACCTCAGAATTGAGAATTTTGATAATGACTGACTAATTCTGGCAGAGGAAGAAGCACATTTTGTCTAACAACATACCATACATTACAAAGTTCCTTTAATTTCATGTACTTTTGATTTATTAAATACAAATTGAAATGACAGTTACTTTTTTTAAGTCATAGTCCAGTTTAGTCCAATTTCATCTTTAGTCATGGGACAGGGTCCTTTTGACAGCCCCTCTCCGAACTGTGCCTTATTTTTCCTTTTTGAAGTTACCAGCTCATCACACTATCTGCAATGTAGGATAGACTGAAACATTCATTGACTTTGGCAATTTTGATATGTTATTTCTAAAAGCTGGTAAGCAATAAAATACTTTGCATGATATTTAGAGTGTCATGATTCCTATAATTTTCTGCTACAATAATAATAAGAGTATTGGGCCAGAGCAGAAAATGCTCTTTGGCCGCTCCCCTGAATACACTAAAGACTCTTTCTTCATCTCACTTGATCATCCTATGCAGATCACAGTCTGAGAACTCAAACATTAAGATCAAGCTAGAATTTTCTTCTCAGCCGTCTACACAAAGGTTTTAAGTCCCTATCGAGGAGACTGCAGACGTACAGAGCGTTAGTACTGAAGAAAGTCTTATGCCAGACTCCAATCTCCATGTATCTTATAAAGGCACAGAAATACTTATGCAAGACTTATTAACTGAAGGGTAGAAGACCTTTCTATTGTTTAATGTTGACCATTTAGTCTACAGTACATTATTGTATACTATTATCTATTAGCCTAAATGAGACCATTATGTGACCTCTCTCACAAGTCTTCTATTGCTGATTTGTTCCACCAACATACAGGAGCTCAGTGGTGTAACTAGGTTTCATGGCGCCCAGGGCAAAGATCTATTTTGGCGCCCCCCCCCCAGAGTAGGTGAGGAGCGGGGAGGGGGGAAAGTGCTGTCAGCTTTCAGCCCCGCCGCCCCCGCAGCCTTGTGTGCGGAGTGGGGGGGGGTGCTGTCAGCCGTTCACCCCGCCGCCCCTGCAGCCTCCTTGTTGATGAGCGGGAAGGGGTGCTGTCAGCTTTTAGTCCCTCCGCCCCTGCAGCCTTTGTTGAGGAATGGGGGCAGGGGGTGTCGCCGGCGACCCCCTCTGGGTTGCGCCCGGGGCAAAGGATCCGGCTGCACCCCCTAGATATGCCCCTGCAGGAGCTGTCCTACCTTTGTCTTGGAAAGATTTGAAGGTGAACTCTGGTGATAGTTTAATGGGATGTCATAGTTACTTGGTTAATAGGATGTCTTACGAAAAATTAGAACACTTGATTTTTATTATGGTTTATTATTTATTGTAAATTACCTTATTACATGCAGTTGCAGAAATCCATTTAGAAAACAATAATGCATGTATATAACAGTACTAACCCATCCGTGTGCTTATATAATGAGATACATCTATTTGATCTGAATTAAGCTTGATATTAATCTGAATGCCTTATTATACATTTTAAATTCTGAATTTCTTTAAAAATTTACTGAGTTCAAAATTATTCATTTAATTAATGTTTTATCATTGTCCAGTATTAGTACATTTCTTCCTTCTTCTCCAGTCCAGATTTGTAAAGGTTATAATGTCAAACAAAAGACCTTGCTTATGATTTGATTAGTTTATTTAGTCTAAATTAAAATTAATTACTATAGAAGGAATATAGTGAGTAGTCAGCTAAACAACCACATTTTAATTTGCAGAGCTGTGATGTGATTTAGCATTTTAGCTGGCTAACAGAAAAATAAAGTAAAACATGTGCAATTAGTTTTCAATGCTTCATTGGTCTTCCAAGTTTTAAGAGGAATGTGTACAACATTTTACTTTATTGCTGCCTCATTTAAATGTTTTCTACATTAACAAACAGCTTATGCAAAGTTACTTTACTGCATGCCAATATCAATGTGTCTTTTAAACATTTTAGATAATGATCTTTGATGTACTGTAAATTGATTTTTTTTCCACAAATCATGATACTTCTTTATGGATTTTCCATCTCATTGGTCACAATTTGCTTTGCATATATGAGATTGCCAGAGAATAATTAATTTATGTGTATTGATTATTATTTATTTAGTTTGTTCCAACAGTTTAAAGCCACCTCCATTTGTGCAGTATAGTATTTATGGGTCCCTGCTAAACCTCAGGGGGTTTGCTAACACTATGATATTAGGACAATATGATATCACAATGATATCACTAACAACTGCAATCAGATTTTTTTATGGCTTCCTTTCACAAATTGCATTTCTCTTGACATTCTGCCATAAAAGCCATAACTGAGGACTGTAGAACTAAAGGAACCGTTACACACAACGATATCGTGAACGTGTAACGTCACCGATTTGGTGACTATGCAGCGACAGTGTGACTATGTGTGACAGTATCAACAATCAACGATAAGTTTTTGATCATTGATCGTTAGATTTATGGCCAGGACCATAAATCTATCGTTGGTCTCACGCTGGGCACCAATCATCGGCGCGTGTGACAGCGGGAGACCAATGATGAACAAGCTCCCAGCGCCGCAAGCGCTGAGAGCTGGTAACCAGGGTAAACATCGCGTAACTAAGCGCAGTGCTCTGCTTAGTTACCCAATGTTTACCATGGTTACTAGCATTCTCGCTGGTGCTTATTGCTGGTGAGTCTGCCTGTGTGCCAGCTCACCAGCGATCAGTTCATGATGTGGCAGCAATCCCCATTGTTGGTCGGATCGCTGCCACATCACAGCGTGTAACGGGCCCTTAAGACTTGTCAAGTAGACAGATTCTTTCACCTGACCTGTGGGTCTCTGCAACATCTCGAGAGTGACCATGGACATCTTGACTGCTTCTCTAATTAGTGCTCTCCTTGCTTGGGATGTTAGTTTATATAGACCTCCATGTTTGGTTGGTTTGCAGTTGTGCCATACCCTTTCCATTTTTGGTTGATAGATTGAAAAGTTTTCCGTGAGATGTTCAGAGCTTGGGCTATTTTTATTTAACCTAATTGTGCTTTATTACTCTACACAACTTTCTCCCTGACCTGTCTGGTATGTGTCTTGGTTTTCATTATTTTTTTTGATCCTTAATGTTGTCAAACAAACCTCTGAGACCTTCACAGAACAGCTGAGTTTATGCTAAAAATAAATAATAAAGTGGATTCAATTTACTAATAAGGTGAAAGTGTAGTCATGAATAAAAAATGCACTACACAATTTTCAGAATCTTCTTAATATTTAGAAAGGAATGTGTCGCTTCTGATACACTTCACCAAAACTTGCAAATTAATGCTTGTATCTTATATAAAATCACAATGGCATATATTTTTTATGTTGGTGTAATTTAAAAAATTTGGAAAATTTAGTAAATTACGTAAACTGCATTTCCGAATGCCACACATTTCAATAATCACTTTGCAGGCAACACCAAATTTTTATCAGTATTTAGCATAGAAACATGACAAAAGACCTTGAAAATGTGATTTACATCATTTCTTATCAGAGACGTTTATTGGATTCTGAATCTTCAAACATGAGAATCAAATGTTATGAACCTCAAAAGAGATATTATATTTCATTATTGATGGATTTTAATCTAAATGTGAGGCGTATTGATAAATCTATTTATGTATGAATTTAGATATAAGGTCCATTGATACATCTACATACATATACACTTGGATATAAGGTCATATGGCTCCATTATATTTAGGTAATTAGGGAGTGATCTTATGATGACCAAGGTACCAAACAAACATGCCCTAAGGGCTAACGAATATGGTCCCTACGCATTATCATGGCTAGCGAGTGAGTATAAAAATGTTTTATGTATTTTGACAGGAAGCATTTAGGAGACTAAAGGAGTGTGAGAATGCTCATAGGATGCTGCAGGGACATGTTTTTGTAGCTTAGGTGGCTTTTTGGAGGTGACAGGATCCCTTTAATCAACAATGTTTAATAAAATAGTTCATCCCCTCCTCATTGTAGATGTAATGTTGGCTGTCTCAACTCTGTCTCTTAAGGGAAATTTCACACTTGTTTAAGTGAGTCATAAGTAAGAAGTATGGTTTAGCTAAAAAATGCGTACCGTATATACTCGTGTATAAGCCGACCCGTGTATAAGCCGACCCCCCCTACTTTTGCCCCCAAAACCTGGGAAAATCTATTGACTCGTGTATAAGCCGAGGGTGGACCCCAGCACAGGTGTACAGCCCCCAGCAGTGTGGTATACAGGCCCCCCAATGGTAGTATACAGCAGCCTCCCCAGTGGCATATACAGGCTCCAGTAGTATATACAGCAACCCCAGTGGTATACAGCATCCTCCCCAGTGGTATATACAGACCCTACCAGTATATACAGCAGCCCCAGTGGTATATACAGCAGCCCCAGTGGTATATACAGCAGCCCCAGTGGTATATACAGGAGCCCCAGTGGTATATACAGCAGCCCCAGTGGTATATACAGCAGCCCCAGTGGTATACAGGCCTCAGCAGTATATACAGCAGCCCCCAGGGGTTATACAGCAGCCCCCAGGGGTTATACAGCACCCCCCAGGGGTTATAAAGCACCCCCAGGGGTTATACAGCGGCCCCCAGGGGTTATACAGTGGCCCCCAGGGGGTACCCAACAGCCCCCTGGGGGTACCAACAGCCCCCTGGGGGTACCCAACAGCCCCCTTGGGGGTACCAACAGCCCCCTGAGGGTACCAACAGCCCCCAGGGGGTACCCAACAGCCCCCTGGGGGTACCAACAGCCCCCTGGGGGTACCAACAGCCCCCAGGGGGTACCCAGAAGCCCCCTGGGGGTACCAACAGCCCCCTGGGGGTACCCAGCAGCCCCCAGGGGGTACCCAGCAGCCCCAAAATGCTGGCACTCGCCCCCCTTACCCCCCCCCCCCCCGCTGCTTACCATCCCGGTGTTCTGATCAGCGCCGCTCCTCGGTGCTGCTTCTTCATCCTCCCGTCCTCCGCGATGACTTCATATGCCTGTGACGACCAGAGATCCCGGATGCAGCGAGGACGGGAGGATGAAGAAGCAGCACCGAGGAGCGGCGCTGATCAGAAGACCGGGATGGTAATATAACCAGCGGGGGGGGGGGCCCTTACAGCAGCGCAGGGGGGCCCTTACAAGGGGGGAGAGTGGCAGCGTTTGGGGGGCATATATGAACTGCTTCCCCCTGCCGCTGATTGACAGGGGGTAGCAGTGCATAAAGAATGAGCGGCCCCACGTGACAGGGCCGCTCATACAGCAGCCTCCCCCCGCCTCCTCCAGCCTCTACAGCCCCCACCACGCAGAGACTACTGTATTGACCCGTGTATAAGCCGAGGGGGAGACTTTTCAGCCCAAATTTTGGGCTGAAAAACTCGGCTTATACACGAGTATATACGTTAATAAAAAGTTCACTATTTTTTCAGCACAGGGAATGTCCTGTTTTACTGCATAAATAAGGATTCAGCAGATTTTTATCTAAAAACAGCTTAAATTCCTTACTTTCCATAGGATCATATAGAATATTCTTTGCAACGTCTTCTTGATTTTAGGCTGTGGTAAAGATCATAGCATCCTGTCACCGCAGCCCCAAACATTGAATGAATGATCCGCCAGTTCCAGTCCAGTAAGCAGTGATTCCTGAGATCACCCGAGGACAACTCAGATAACCATGGTGCCCACTATGGTTAGCAGCCACCATGGTTACCTGAACGGTGATCTCAGGTGATTTCAGGAGTCATTGTTTACCGGAGTAGAGCTAGCGACTCATTCATTCAATGTTTGGGAGCTGTGGTGACAGGATGCTGTGTGTTATGAACCGATGACTCAGGAGCAACATTCAGATTCCATAGAAGTCGTTGGTAACTGTACAGACTGCAATCTCTGACTAAACACCTCAACTAGAAGTAGATGTGGGATGTAACTAACCAGACCTAGACACCTCTCCACAGCCGGAAAACTAACTGCTCCTAAAGATGGATGTAGGAAAAGCTATCTTGCCACAGAGCAGAACCCCAAAAGAATTGCAAGCCCCCACAGATATTAACTGGGAAACAAGAGAAAGAAAAACAAACACAGGCAGAGTAAAAGGTTTAGCAAAAGAGGCCAAACTAGCTATATAGGAAAGACAGGATAGAATACTATTGCGGTCAGTATAAAACACTATAAAAAAAACACCAACAACAGATAGTACAAAAATTTCCCTGAGTCACTAAGACTCGGCGTCCTCTATAGCCGCAGACTTCTATAAATCAAATGCCAGCAGAACTGGAAATAACAGATAATAGTGAATGGTAAAATTCCTCGGAAGAGAACTTCCTAACTGAGAGCAGATAAACAAATATACAGACTAAATTGCAAACCCACAACTCAGAATAAAACAAAACATAAGCAGAAACTTAAGCACACAAAAGTGTGCCACAAAATATTAAAAAAAACATCCACTTAGCTTGCAAAGAATTCCACAGAGCAGAAGAAACCAGAGAGATGTGAACTCCTCCATGAACCAAAGACAACTGGCAAGAATTGATCCACTTCAAACTATTATATGCTCCATGAACCAGATTGCCAATCATCACCATCACCTGTGAAGCCCACACAGTCAGCTGCATCTCCAGCAACAACCACCGGAGGGAGCTCCAATGAATTCACAACAGCAGTGTTCTTGTCTGCAGCCTCCAATCAAGAAGATGTCGCAAAGGATTGAGGATGGGTATGAGGGAGTAATAAAGATGGAGTCCAGATATGTGTTTGTGGCTTTATTTCTACTAAGATGCTTTCTCTCTGTGTTAGGTTTTCTTTATTATTTACTAGAAATTCTTAATGGCCGAGTCTAACATTGGCCTGACATTAAGAATTTTGGGCTTAATGCCAGCTGGCAATACAAAGCTGGCATTAACCCCTTATTACCCAGTTTCCCAAGAGCCGTGAAAAGTGCCATGTATTGGCGTTACTTATAAATGCACCAATTTCTAGGGTAGCTGCAGACTGCTATTCTATTGTGTATGGGGGGGGGGGGGCAATAATGATGGGCGATCACCTTGCTGAGAATACCAGCCCTCAGCTACCTAGTTTTACCTTGGCTGGCAATTGAAAATAGGGTGAATCTCTGAATATTTTTTTTCTATTGTTTATTTTTTTTACACACTATGATGCCAGATTGGTTGTCATAAACTAATGTGTACAACAATCAAGCACAGACAACATCCAGATTGTGGAAATGCAGTCTGATTGCAACAGACAATAATAGATGCTCTCACAGAGCATGAGCATCTGTGGTTGGCTGTTGCTGGTCAGTGAAATGAATATACATATAGCTTCATGGGCGGTAGCAGAAGTAAGTGAGAAGGAGAGTGGACCCAGAAGCAAGCAAGTAGCAGCTAAATGGTACGATGATCTGTGTGTATATGTTATTTGAGCTGTGTTTAGCAGATTTTGGACACCTTTGAAGGTGTTTTCTATGTGTTTCATGTTGCCTGCCATTGATTTCAATGAGGGTTAGAAGGTTCAGAGAACTGTTTGGCGAACAATTTGGTGAACACCCCGCATTTGGCGAACCAAATAGAAATCGAACACTCAGGTTCACACTCATCTCTATTCAACATTCCTGATGAATTGGTGCTGAGCTGAACAAACTATTTTGTTTTCTTTATCTCTCCTCTAAATATATCAGGTTTCAATACTTCATCCAACCTCAAGCTCATGTGTTACCTGTGACATGGGAAAAGGTAGTTTAAAGTCAGGTGCCTTCTGCAGTCCACCTCATGGAGGGGTTAATGAGGAGATAGGCAACAAGATTTTGCAGCAATAATATCCTGTAAGTGATTGTACCTTGGCACTGGAAGAGACAGGCACCTAGGCAAAGAAAAGTGGCATCACCACAGAGCCTGGCACCATCTTGACAGTGCAGTACAACTACACCGTGCTACACTTTGATACCATGTACCTTCAGTACGCAGTTTAACTACTTGATATTAATGATGAATGCAAAATATGCCTGCTCTAGAGAATGTTATCTTTATCACCACCCCAGGGGCAGAGTGTGCTTCAGCACCAGAACGATAGCAGCCTGCACAGGACACCTATGTCACATGGAGCTCCACCACACTACCTGCATTAGGCCTCGAATGCAGTGACGTGAGGATCCAGTGCTGGGCACAGATGCCAGAGGAGGTCCTGAGGAGGGGACTGTCAGAAAGTGAGACTTTCTCCATTCCAGCCGAGTGCAGTAAATGTCACACTCAGGAAGATGTTGCAGCATGGCATGCACCTGGATTTATTACACCTGCAGCCGGTGCTACAACTGTTGGATTGGCAAATCCAGCAGCATGATAAGGAGGATGAGGACGAGTAAGATGAGGAGTCCTCCATGAGAGGATGTTGACTGGGAGAATGCCGTGTGGGGACTCCTACCCCCTCCAAGCAACTATTCCATTAGGCATGAAACACCCTGGCCTCTCTCCTTTCTTGCAATGATTAGACTTGAGGATGCCATTGCCCAAGACTAGTTGCATGAGCCTAAGGCCAATGACTTTGTTGACCAAAAAACCCAAGGCATGGTGGTGCCATTCATCAAAGAGAGGGGATTTGGCTTCATAGCCAAAGAAGGGACTAGTCATAGGTGCTTAATAAGCCAATCCACCCTGGTGTGTGACTCTGCACACTCTGTTGGAGAGGAGGTCACCTACATGAAGATGAAAGGAAGCAAGGTGTGGTTTGCTGTTGCGTAACTTGGGTCGCCAAAAAGGACAATTTTAAAAACTGGTAGCAGAAATCTAACCTGGAGAGGATGTTGGGTCGGCTGGATGCCATTCATTTTTTAGTTAGCCAGACAACTGAAGACAAAACCACAGGGACAATCAATCCTGAATGGCCTGTCGGTGTTGCCTAAGCTCTTCCCATCTCTCTTACAGGGGGTAATCATCTCCTAATATCTCCATCCTCTTTTCCAGTGGTGGCCATGATGAGGTGTGCTGGGGAGCAGGTGGTGGTGAAGAATGCCCCTGGAGAAGTAGGCCCCTCGAGACTTGCCAACAGTGGAGTAATATGTGGAACGGCGACATTCATCCCGGGCAGCATTAAAAAAGTTCAAGTCTTTTTAACTCTTACTAAAGATATGACTTTCCTAAAAAGGCCTGTTGTTGGGTCGCTGACCCATCCTTTAGTTGGCATTTTGTCTGGAGAAGTACTGTTTTCAGTTTTTGTTGAGTTCTTAGAAGAGCAGGGCCTGTTCTTTTGTTCATTTTATTTTTCCCTTCCCAAATTTCCAAGTTTAGGGCTAGTTTCACTTCCCCCCTGCTGGACTAGTGAGGTTGCAGCCTTTCGGGCTTCACCTCAATGTCCTTAGTGGACTTTGTCCCATTGTAATGGGGTCTGCTGATCTTGAGAGACTTTACTTATATATACTGTGTATATTGATATATGCATCTCTTTGAGATTTATTATAGTCTGTGCTAAGTACCTATGTTAATATTATTAGTGTTTGGGTCTGATAAATGTTACAAATTACATCATGAACCACCATGTCCTTTTTTCAAAAGTTGCTACAGTAAAGTGTTTTTAGTTTACTCCTTGTGTCCTGGACTGTTTCTGCAAAGAAGTGCTTCTAAAATGCCCTACAGATACTGACAATCGACAGGCCTCTGGCATTATGGTCTGAGGTAGAGAAATCCAAGACATGGTTGGCCACATGCAGTCCTCAGGGGCCACAAACAGTGCATGCCTTCAGGATTTAGTTAGCATTGTGTCCTTAATTAACTTTGCGAGTTATCTTGATGGCCTGTAACTCATGTTAATGGATTCTGCTGATCCTTGCGGGACTTACTTATATACTGCACACAGTATATATTTATATATTTGTGTGTTTAAAGAGGGCCTGTCTCCCCCTGGAGCTTTCCAAACTAAAAGCACCACTAAATGCCCGCGGTTCTGGAAATGACGTGTTCAGCCTCATTCCCACAGGAACACTGCATAGCACAGGGGAGAGAGCCGGGCTGGGAGTGCAAAATTAAATTTCAATATCACGCCCATGGGGGTGTGATAAAGGATGCTGGAGGCTGCAAACCAACACGTCCAGGAGGACATTTGCATATAGCCCCGCTTCATTATCATTTTATTGAGTAAGTTTAAAAAAATTTTTTAGAACATTGAAAGCAACCATTTAGCAGAGAGAGGGATAGTTATAATGGTAATAGGAAGGTGCAGGGACACAGGGCCGGGACGACAGCTAGGCGAAACTAGGCGATCGCCTAGGGCGCCATCTTGTGCAGGGCGCATTCCCGCCTGACCGGAGTCCGGACCCGTGACCCCGGGAGCAGTCATCAGGTGACCTGATGGGGCCCCCCCCCATTAATCACCGCCGCCGGGCCCTGGAGTTGTGGGGAGAAGCTGCGGCAGGGAGCGGTGGGCGCCGCCATGTTCTTTGTGGCTGGCGCCCACTAACTGTACAGCCGGTCAATAGAGGTTGAGACTTCTACACAATGGCCGCGGTCTCCAATTAGCCGCGGCCATTTTGTTGAAGTCTCAACTTCCACCGACCGGCTGTACTATTAGTGGGCGCCGGCCACAAAGAACATGGCGGCGCCCACTGCTAGCTGCCGCAGGCCCGCAGCTACTCCCCCCAGGCAGCTCCAGTCCTGCAGATGTGCCCCCCGGGCTCCGGCACCCCTGCTCCGTATCCACAGCTCCCCCCAATGGTAAGCTATGCTGGGGTCCGGCGTAGGGATGGGGCAATGTACAGAATAGGGGGCCATATATAGGGAAGGAGGCTGTGGGGATAGAGACAGGGAGACTGTGGGGATAGAGACAAGGAGGCTGTGGGGGATAGAGACAGGGAGGCTGTGGGGAGACAGGGAGGCTGTCAGGATGGAGGGATGCAGTCAGGATGGAGGGAGGCTGTTGGTATGGAGGAAGGATGGAGAGAGGCTGTCAGGATGGAATAGGCTATTGGGATAGAGGGAGGCTGTCAGGATGGAGGACCGCTGTTGGGATGGAGGAAGTATGGAGGGAGGCTGTTAGGATGGAGGGACGTTGATGGGAAGGAGGGAGACTATTGCGATGGAGGAAGGATGTAGGGAGGCTGTCAGGATGGAGGAAGGATGAAGTGAGGCTGTTGGGATGGAGGAAGGATGGAAGGAGGCTGTGAGGATGCAGGAAGGATGAAGTGAGGCTGTCGGAATGGAGAGAGGATGAAGTGAGGCTGTCGGGATGGAGGAAGGATGAAGTGAGGCTGTCAGGATGGAGGAAGGAAGGAGGCTGTCAGGATGGAGGAATGATGGAGGGAGACTATCAGGATGGAGGGAGGCTGTCAGAATGGAGGGAAGCTGTTGGGATGTTGTCTATATGGCTGGCAGCCATCTCTATTGCGTACGGCCAGCAGTAGTCTCTATTGTGTATTCTCTATTGTGTATGGCCAGCAGCAGTTTCTATTGTGTATTCTCTATTGTATATATAGCCAGCAGCAGTCTCCATTGTGTATACGGTCCGCAGCCATCTCTATTGTGTATACAGGTAGCAGCTGTCTCTATTCTGTATTCTCTATTGTATATACAGCTATTGTGTTTAGCGTTATAGAAAAGAAGTTGCAACACACAATCAGCGGTGTTTATTCACTCTTCGTGGGGTGGTGCTTCAACAGGCATATAGTCAACAGGCATATGGTGGACTATATGCCTGTTGAAGCGCCACTTGCGGTGTGAAACGGCCATCGCCTTTGAGAACCCCCCGTTCTCCCACCCGCACCATGTAAGACCACACGAAGAGGGAATAAACACCGTTGATCCTACGATGTTGCAACTTCATGTATGTTGACATTTTTATTCCTAGACATATTTCCGGGGGATGGGGGGGTGCCGTTTGCCTTACCTGCCTAGGGCACCAAAATGCCTTGTCCCGCACTGCAGGGACATGTATTGATAGGTTAGGTGACAGGTTCCTTTTAAGGTTGAAATCTATAAATGCCAATAGTTTGAACTCGCCAGGTAAAAGATCCATCTTCTGGGAGAATATTTGCAGAGAAACTGCTGATGTAATTTGTGTTCAAGAAACGCACTTGTTGGCGCAGGACAAGGCTCGGCTAAGGAATCCTCGATATCCACATCTAACATCCACAAGACTAAAAGAACAGGAGTAGCTATTTTAATAAGAGCTTCCCTATCCTTTAAATTGTATGACACTACTAGTGTTCCAGAGGGGCGTTTTATTTTCCTATATTGTTCTTTAAACAACACTAGATACATGATTGTACCACTATATGGCCCAAATATGCACCAGTTTTAATTTCTCAGACAAACACTTAAGAGATTTCAGATGTCCTCCAAAGTGTTTAAAATTGTCTGTGGAGATTTCAACCTCCTCATACCTGCCGTGCTAGACTGCTCAAACAGACGTACCGCTAAGAGAGAGATGAAATCACTGGTTTCAAATTATAACTTGCATGACGTCTGGAGATATCTCCACAGCTCTGAGAGAGATTACTCCCTTTTCTCCCCTAGATTTAATTCCTATAGCAGGATAGACTATATTTTTGTGGATGATAGAATCCTAGGTTGTGCGCTTGAGGCAAAGATAGGTGTGATCTCGTGGTCTAACCATGCTTCTGTCTCACTCACCATACCTGATAGGGACTCTTCGGTCAAAGCTAATAGGTGCGTTTAATTTTTTTACTGACCAACAAACAAAGCATTGAATTAATAGAGACCAAATTAAAGACTTCTTTGACATAAATGATAATAACTTTACCTCAGACGAAGTGGTATGGTAAGCCCACAAGGCATACATGAGAGGTATTTTTATTAAGATGGAAGCAGTAGAAAAGAAAAGAAGAGAGGCATCAGTTTCAGAGCTATTAACTCAAATTAACAATCTAGAACAAATTAACAAGAAAAACCCCACCCCACAGTTGTCCCAAAAAATAATGGAACATGGAATGAGGCTGCGTGCTCTACTTTTTTTCGAGTATGAAAAAGCACTTAAAAAGTCCAAAACAAAATATTATGCAATGGGAGATAGAACAGGGAAGATTTTAGCTCGGAGAATACAAAAAGGGAGATAAGAAATAGGATTGCATACTTGAATAAAACTGATGGGACTAAAGCAGTAAATCCAATAAACATAGCTAAAGATTTTAGGTGATTTTATTATTCACTGTACAACCTAAAAGAGGATCCCCATACAGTTCAGCCTAATCCACAAGAAATTGGTACCTTCCTAGAAAAAAATCTCACTCCCCAAAGTATCAGTGGCTCAGCTAAGGGATCTAAATTCTCCCATATCTACCATTTAAATAGAACAAATAATCAATTCTACTAAAAAGTCCTCTGCTCTGGACCCAGGCAGTTTTCCTAACACCTATTATCATTATTTCGTCAAAACTTTAGCTCCTTACCTCCTAAAAACTTTTAATTTTTGGAAATGTAGCTCTTCAATAAGCCATTGAAACCTTGAAATAGCAATCACAACCATTCCTAAACCCAAGAAACCCCCAAACACTCCTAGTAATTTTAGGTCTATCTCCTTTATAAACTGTGACTTAAAAATATTCTCTAAAATCCTTGCAGCCTGAATAATGTCTGTTCTTTCCTTTCTGATAGCACCTGACCTGGTTGGGATGTCCCTGGGAGAGAAGCCAAGGATGGCACTAGAAGAGTAAAATAATTGTTGAAGATAATGGAGACTAATAAACTTCCTAGTGTACTGCTGTCTCTTGACGCCAAGAAGGCATTTGACAGAGTGCACTGGGGTTATATGGGTGAGGTTCTGGATAAGTTTGGTTTTGTGGAAGATATTAAAAAGGCTATATTGGCCCTATACTCAAATCCGAACGTGGTGGTGAGTGCAATTGGCTTCACCTCAGACTGGTTTACGATATTTAATGGAACCCGGCAGGGCAGCCCTTTTTCGACGGTTATCTTTGATTTATTAATGGAGCCGCTGGAAGAGGCTCTTAGAACTAATCCAAGCATACATAGAGTGTGTGTGTGAGATATGGACCATGTGGTGGGATTGTATGCAGATGATTTGATATTATCTCACACCGGCGTGAAGGGGTCCCTGGTGTGTGTCATGGACACCCTGGCTGAATTCTCCAGAATCTCATATTACAAATTAAATGCCACAAAGTCAATCATTTTCCCCATAAATATTACACCTTTGGTAAAGGATAGAATACTAGAGCATTTTCCCTTTAGGTGGGAGGAAGCGGGATTTTTATATTTAGGAAATAAAATTACGAAATTTGTAAATTTAATTAAATTGAACTGCAAATCACTGATTTTGGAAGTTCAGGGGGACTTGGAAAGGCAGACCCTTCTCCCACTCTCCTGGGTTGCCAGAATACAAATTGTAAAATTGATGTTGCTGCCTAAGATTACCTACTTGTTCAGATGTCTCCCTCTCAAATTCCCATCAAGATGGATAGGACTCCTACAATCCCTACTTGGTAACTTTATTTGGAAAACCAAAAAACCAAGTGTGACGGTCAAGGTTCTACATTTCCAATATTCTCGTGGTGGAATGGGTTTACCAAATCTATCCTTGTACCACAAGGCGGCCATACTCGAGGCTTTGGTGGGCTGGGGATCTTAATTATAGATGGCTCCAAATAGAAAGACAGTTTGCTCCCCTCAGGTCTACTAGACGTTTCCTAGAGATCGAGCTACTGAAGCCCCTGAAATCAAATTTTCCCTTACATATGATGTCTTTGTTAATTTCTTATTGGAATAACCTTGATAGAACACTGATAAAATATCTATTTAAGTATATTTCTGTAAAAGCGATCGAGGCACACATCTCTGGGTTGTCTCTAGACCGGTGGGTGAAATCAGGTTTAAACATCCTTGACAAACTCTTAGATGGCTCTCTATTCCCCTACTTTGCAGATGTGTCCCAATTTTGCAAGATTCCCAAAACATGCTTTTATCAGTACCTCCAAATTTGTAATTTTATCCAGTCGTGCACATTTCCAGCTTGGTAAGCCCTGGCCCATCAGATATGATGCAGAAATACTTTAAAGTAGAATACCCCAATGACCATGGATTGCCTCTCTTCTATAAGACTTTTAGTTCGCCAGCAGAGTCAGTCAAACTACCTTTATATGACTGTCTAGGAGGAGGCACTCTCTTTCTCATCCAACCCCGAATACTGGCGGACTGCAGCTACATTTACTCAAGGGCACTCCCCCTGCATTAATCATCTAGAACAACTAAAGAAAATACTACTAACTAGTATCTGACCCCTTATAAAATTTCCAAATTTAACAAATCATATTCACCATTATGCTGGAAGGAATGTGGTAAAAAAGGGGTTCTGGATCATGTGTGGTGGTGTTGCCCAAAGATAGGAGAATTCTGGAATCGAGTGGCAGACTTAAACAGGACCTTGATAGGTTTCCCTTTAACTCTAGAGGGGCCTTTGCCGGTCTTAAATATTGTGTTGGACCTTTTTCCCACAAACTTAGTTCCAGTGATAACCCATGTTTTGATAGTGGCCCGTCAGAGCTTGGCAAGGCACTGGAGAGAAGCTTCTACCCCCACACAGGAGGAACTCATTGGCAGGATACATTCTCATTATCTACATGAACGTTGTTTGGTTCACTCGATCAACCAAAAAGAACGAGTCAGTCGCCATTGAGAGATTTGGGAGACTTTTGGATTGGCAACAGCTCACTCTTAGGATAGTTTTTATATTTTTCCTGGTTGATTCTGGTCTCATAATTAGATTGGTATACAGAATATTTAAAATAAAGCTCCTACAGCTTATCTTCCCCCCAATATCCTAATTGAAACATGACATTTTTTGGACGATTCATGATTCAAACCCTCTTGTGAATTTTGCCATTAAGCTCCGTATTAGAGAACAGAAAGATATGCAAAAAGTATTGAACAAATTGACATGTGCATGGAAATATTAAAATAGTACACATTACGTTCACCTGAAAAGGACAGAGTGCACTTTAGGTTCATTCTAAAATATGCCTAACTTTAGTGAATAGTGTATATACATTGTTTTTTTTCACATATTAAGCACCAACACAATCTCTTAAGTGTTTTAATATTAATGTATAAAATGCTGCATTTTCCTATTTATAGCACTCACTCTATGTCATTTGAATCGTAGAGAGTGCAAAAGTTATAGTACCGTAAGTGCAAAGAACATTCCTATGTGCAGCACATATCCATTAAATATCATGTTCACTCTGTTACTCTAGTAAATGTTATCCCCAAGTGTTGCTAACATTTAAAGCAAATGTATCTTGCTCCTTGGCTAAGTGATTCAGTGTTTACTCAAGAGCCAAAAAGCATTTTACTAAGGGCATAAATGTATTCAATGTCTCACAAGATTTGAAATGGGAACCCCTATTCAGGGAAAATTCTCTAATTGAAATGTCTTTTTGTGTTTAATTTAACAGAATATAACTTTGTTTTGATTCTTGTTCAATGGGTCATTTTATCGCTCTTACCAATATTGGTTGGTAAATAATTAAAGTTTATGTACCAAGCAAAAACCTACCTGCTTGTAGAATAGTATAAATTAATCAAGCATTCTATTGTTTTCTATTTACTTTGAATTCAAAGAATGATGATGCTATGACAGATGGGGAAATATAAAGTCCTTCATGAGATAAACCTAAACAAAATATAATTAATGTTTTTTTAGTTTTAGTGTAATTAGTTTGTCTAGATCCTGAAACCCTTCTAGACACAATTCGCTACTGAGTGTTCTAAAGAAGGTGCAGGTGTATGGAGCAAGCTCAGGATCTCAGCCTGCTATCCACAGCTCTTTGGTGTTGTATAGTTGGAACCTGACTCTAAGGCTATGTTCACATGCGCATATTCGGCGCGCTTTCCCCGAGTCCATGTTAACTTTTAGCCTATGGGGAAAGCACCCTGTAAGAAACGCCAAGAATTGGCATGTCAATTCTTTTTGGGAGGGTGCCTTTGCAATAAAAGCACCACTACAAAAATCTGCGGCAAAACCCAGTGTCTGCACTCCTTCCAGCAAAAGCCATAGCTTTTGCTGGAAGGCGTCTCCAGCTTTCTTTAGCTCTGCTTTTATGCGAGTGCTAAAAAACGCAGCGTAAAAGCAAGAATACGCCTGCATTCAGGGCCGTAACTACAATAGGTGCAGGGGTTGCGATCGCACCCGGGCCCTGCAGCCTAAGGCGGTCCCAAAAGTCCCTTTGGCCTATAGAAAAAGACAAATACTATTAAAGATTTGCAATAATTGGGGACCCTGTTGGAGCTTTCGCATCGGGGCCCCTGAGCCTGAAGTTACGCCACTGCCTGCATTACACTACATCTGAACGTAGCCTAACACCAGCAACTGGAGGTAGCTACAATCACTGCTATTAACCCTTTATCTTTGACAGTAGTATTTGGGTGGTGAGAGAATAATGGGGTGAAGTATAATAGGGTGATTATGCAGTATTTCTGGATTACTAAGGAATCCATTATTCTGTTAATGGCCCCCTTGGCTACCATCTCACAAAATATGGTAAAACCCAGTCAAACAGTCAAAGGCTGGGCTTCATATGAAACCTTGTTTGCACTATATACAACAATACTGAGGTAATTAAAAAATATTTTTTTTTTTCCAATTCATTAACTACTTTGCCATCCAGCCTGTTTTCACCTTTCTGACCAGTTAATATTTTTCAATTCTGACCAGTGTCAGATTGCTCTGGAAAACTTCAATGGATCTCAGTGATTCTGATATAGTTTTTTCATGTCATATTGTAATTCGTGTTAGTGGTAAATTTGGTCAATATCGTTTGTATTTATTTATAAAAATATCAGAAATTTGAAAAGTGGGAAAATGAAAAAAATTTGAAATTTTAAAATTTTATTTCATTAAACCATAAAGTTACAGTCATGGATTCACACGTTGGCACCCTTGAAAAGGTTCCAGAAAATGAAATATTTCTTACATAAAATTATTGTAATTACACGTGTTTTGTCATATACATGTTCATTTCCTTTGTGCATATTAGAACAAAACAAAAAAGGGCAAATTGGTCTTAATTTTACACAAAACCTCAAAAATGGGCTAGAAAAAAATTGTTACCAAAATCGTGGGTAAATAACTTTGAATGCTTCTTCAAGATCATATAAAGCAAGTTACAGGTGTGGGCAATCTGAAAATCACAACCGAAACTAGATAAAAATGGGAGAAGTTGACTCAATCTTTACATTGTGTGTCTGTGTTTGACATAGTAAGCATGGACAACAGAAAGAGGAGGGAACTTGTCTGAGGACTTGAGAACCAAAATTGTTGAAAAATATCAACAATTTCAAGATTGCCCTTCCATCTTTAGATGCAGTATATTGATGTTCCATTGTCCTTGGAGGCAAAATAATCAGGACGTTTACAACCCTTGGTTCTACAGTTGTCTCCCTGGACGTGAATGACAGAGAAAAATTAATGAAAGGTTGCAATGCAGGATAGTACAGATGGTGGATAAGCAGCCCCAATCAAATTACAAATTAATTTAATCTGTCCTACAGGCTCAGGGTAACTAAGTGTCAGCACATGCTGTTCTTTGACATCTGAGTGAAATTAACTCCTATGGCAGAAGACCCAGGAGGACACCATTGCTGATACAGAAAAATTAAAAGAGCTAGACAGCAGATTGGCTGCAATTTTCATGATCTAGAAGAGGTCGTAATTACTTCTGACACCTTTCCTTCAATATAATAGAAAAATTATGTCTTTTTATTTATTCATCATTATTGCATTGTTATTAGCTAGTCTATTACATCATCTATTTAGTCTACTGAACCTTCAGTATTGTATCATCTTAGGGTGACCAATCAAAAAATGCCGACTCAGCTCTAATGACATAATTCTATTTACAGTTGCATCACCTATTTTTAGAAATGTTCTATGTGTAAATTTTACAATTTTATAATTTCTTAATTTAGCTTCTTAGCATACGGTATTTACACGTTTCTATATGTTTTTAGGTATGCCTCGTTCTTGCATTAAAAAAGAGGTACGCTGTGCTAAATTTGAGGAGAAGTCACTTTTTGCATCACAAAAGGCAAGCTTGACTAACATGATAAGGAAAACCTACAACCTGTATTTTGGCTGCAGAAAAGTAGATCCAGATAAGAGTTGGGATCCACAGAAATGCTACAATAGATGTGTATGACATCTTACCCACTGGTTGCATGGGAAGTGGCAATGAATAGCTTTTGAGTCCAAATTATTTGGAGCAAACAAATCACAATACCAATTGCTCCCCCATTAGGAATTGAAATTCAAAGTAGAAAATGTGGATTTTACAGTACCCAAACATTCCATCTGCAATACTCGTAGTAATACATACAGAAAAATGTCCGGTTCCATAAGCATCAGAAACATTTTCAGTTGAGTCAAGTTACAAAGAAGAGGGTGCTTGGTGTCATGACACATCTTACTCTTTGAACCCAGACTTTTTGTTCGTAACCTCAACTGAACCACACCTTATAAACACAAAGTAAACTGAGCAATCTTGCTAGATGCTTGGATCAGCCCAAGAGTAAGACTGCTCTGTTCATGTCCAGGCTACAACAGTGGAACCTCCTAGATTGGATGTTTAATGTTCCATGTTCGGATTTATTTGTTCTGCAGTGATAAAGATCTTGTCCAATACTTCATTATGAAGGGTGATCTTCTGGCATGCAACAACATCAACGATTAAATGAAAGCCCTGAAGATAAGTCATAAATGAAAGGAATGGAGGTTTATCACTAATTTTCCAAACCAAGAATAAAAGTTGTCTTGCTGTATATCTTGCAGACTCTCTCCTCCTGTACCTGTCAGTGCCCTGTATTGTTCATGTTTATTGTACTTGTCTTTAGTATGTATGCCCTTTTCACATGTGAAGCACCATGGAATAAATGGCACTAAAATAATAAATAATAACTATAATAGCAATTCCAGTTGGTTATACAATCCACATGAATAAACCTATGACAACATGAAACAGCTGTTGAGGTGCTTGTTCTATGACCAACATCATTGGCCCCTCTGTGATAACTTTGTAGCAGTGACAAATTACTGTGTCTTTCTTTTTGAGTGTGATAGTAGTGCAAGTGACTATCACTACAGACTGACTTCACCAACATTCACTCCAACCTAAAAATGTCCTAATTCCATCACTTATTGACTCACATAAGATTTTGTTACCACCATTGCATATAAAGTGGGGCCTAATGCAAAACTTTGTAAAGGCAATGTCATGAGTGTGTGGCATTCTGATGTCACCTCTGGGGGATCTAGGTCAGGTGGTCTCAGTGGGAAAACCTCCATGCTGGCTGAGAATTCCAACTGCAGCTTGTGATGATTTCTCCCTTATGCTATATTTACCCACCCCTGGTTTCATTCCTTGTGAGGGAGAGAATTTAAATTCTGACCACAGTGGAGGTGCTTTTGTATTAAAGCAGAAGTGTTTGTTAGTTTAGCAACAATGTATCTTCAATTGGAAGAAGATCTTGGAGCCTTTTCATACTTGTTGCCTTGCCTGAGATATGTGTATGCTGATGTGAACGCAGCCTTAAATAAGCAAGGCACAATGAGCCTGAAATGCCACAAAGGTCAGATTTGCTCTCTAGAAGGTCTGATGTAATACGGACAGATCAAGTTTCAAAGACTATATAATGACAGGAAATAGCTTGGAGGAGGAAGATTTTCTGATAAATTGGAGAGAAGAGAGAAACAAAACTAATTGAGCTGTGCCTGTTAGACCAGCTGTGCCTGATGGAGGGTTAAAGTACCCCATTAAGGATTTCTGAAAATAAATCCTGGTGCATATGAAGACCATCAAAGACAATGCTGTTATGATTACTGTTTAAAATTATGTGAATAATTCTATATTCTATTTATTGACACTACAAGCACAAAATATTTCTAAAGTAATGATTCCACTTTAAGCTGAATCATCTACTTAGTAATATGGATGGGAGCTGCCTATATAAACTTGAAAGAACAAATACAATGCAATCCTTGAGTTCAAATCTAGTCACCTTGAACTGATAGCAGAATTTGCCATCAACAGAACAACATGAAGCTATGCATTCAGCATGTGACTGGCTTGATAAAACATATATGAAAAGGTTTAGGATAAATGACCTATACAGTGATAGTCAGCTGAGTATAGCAGTGAAGCAAGAAAGCATTGTTTTCATTGTGTGGCCAACTGCATCATACAGCTGTGTATAAAGGATATGGGTTTTGTCAATCTTCTCATCAGCAATCAGCCTGTGAGAAAGTAAAGGTCAATGCACAACCTATTCTATATCAGAAAGTGAGTGGAAAAACAGGAATTCAAATAGAAAAATCGAGCAACTATAATTTGTTGAATACAAATATAGCCATTTTATATTTTCTCACAGTTAAAAGATTACAGAATAACATTGGAGATTTTATATGATATTAATAAAACTCAGGTCAATGTTTAATTTAAAATTGTGTGCTTAAACAGCTTAGAGTAAAGTAATTATTTGTAATAGAAATGTGGCATGTAAAGCTTGACATAGGGTCACACTTAAAATCTGAATTGCGTTCACCACATCCAGATCCGGATGCGGTGAACGCAATTGTCTTCAGACATTCAGCAATCCGGGAACCGGATTGCTGAAGCCGCAATCCGGTAACCGGATTGCTCAGGATGTGTAATCCTGAGCAATCCGGTTACCGGATAGTTTGCTCATCCCTGCCGCAGCAGTTTTATGAATGAAAGCGCTGGGCTCCTCAGAGCGGCATGCATACTATTGCTAAAGGGAACCTGACTCCACAAACTGACCCCCTCCGCATCTTTATACCTGTCCCTGCACCTCCTCTTATCATTTCTAGCCATCCCTTTTGCAGAAAAAAAGATTTTGTAAAGTAGAGAAAAGAGGTTATATTTACCTCGTCCTGTGTGAGTTCTCTGTTTCTGAAAGAGTCTCAAAAGGCGGGCCTGTCTGCTGCTCCCTCCGCCCGCTTTGTAATTATGCACGCCCCCTCTCAGCTTGCTGCAGTGCTGAGAGCCAGCGTCATGAAAGGGGTGGGACTAAAATTGCATCATACCGGTAGCCTCGGCCCTTTCATGATGTGGCCAGGCTCTCAGCACTGCAGCAAGCCGAGAGGAGGCGTGCATAATAACAAAGTGGGCGGAGGGAGCAGCAGACAGGCCCGCCTTTTGAGACTCTTTCAGAAACAGAGAACTCACACAGGACGAGGTAAATATAACCTCTTTTCTCTACTTTACAAAATCTTTTTTTTCTGCAAAAGGGATGGCTAGAAATGATAAGAGGGGATGCAGGGACAGGTATAAAGATGCGGGGGGGGGGGGTCAGTTTGTGGGGTTAGGTTCCCTTTAGCAATAGTATGAGGAGCCCGGCAATTTCATTCATAAAACTGTACAACAGCTGACAGGAGTCAGCTCTTGTACATAACAGATTATAGCAGTATAATCCCACCTGAGTGGGTGTAAAGTCTCTAGGGGGACTGGCCACCCCCTATAGACATTGTACAAGCGTTTATTAATTACATAAACACTTTCACTATACATAGAGCACAAAGTATATGCGGGAACCGCATTGCTCAGGATGACACATCCTGAGCAATCCAGTTCCCGGATTGCAGATAACAGAACCACTCCGAAAACTGCAGCCTGCATGATTTTTCACGCAGGCTGCAAAGCCGGAGACGGAAACTGGATTCCTTGTGAAGCAATCTGGTTTTTAGCATTGGCTCCTATCAGGAGCATTTCTTGATCCGGTTTTGAGCTTTTTGAAAGCTCAAAACCGGATCAGGTTTTAAAAAAAAAAAAACGCAGATGTGACCCTAGCCATACAGTCATGAGAGAAACTAAATAAACACTCTTTGAATTCTGAGATTTTAGATATCAGAACATCAAAAAAGCTGATCCTTAGAAAGTCTTAAAATTACTGAAAACTGAACAAACATAGACCAACACACCTGTAAGTATGAGTGTAAGGCTGCTTTCACATCTGCGTTTGTGTCTGCATGCGGACGGCATGCAGATGCAAACGCAGCCATACTACTGTGATACTGACAGCCAATCAGCTGCCTCGGCGGCGGCCGGGAGGTGGAGATCAGCGGGGGAGATCTCCTCCTCCCGGCCACCGCTGATCTCCAGACGGTGTCTGGATCTGACAGTTATTTAAATCTCCTGTGCCGACACCGAAGAGGAGATGTCGGCGCGGGAGATTTAAACAGCTGTCAGATCAGCTGTTTCTTCAAATCTCCGGCTCCGACACCAGCGGGAGATCAACTGTGGCTCTAGCCGATCTTCCGGTGGCCGCCGCTGATTAGCGGCGGCTACCGGAAAAGATTTCAATGTGATCCGCAGCGTTGTCCTGCACTGTCATGAGGAGGACAATGTGAATCCATTGAGATCCATGCATTGTTTGTGCACTTGCTGATAAAACAAGCTCCTGCAAATGGTCAAAAAATGCAACAAGCTGCATTCGGAGGACGGAGGAGGGCGCACAAATTATGTACATCCGAATGCAACTGCAACCGAACGCAGTCAAACAGAGGTACCAGGCGTTACCATGTTAAACATAGGAACACAATGCGCATGCATTTGGCTGCATTTGGAACGCTGCGTTCACAAACGCAAATGTGAAACCTGTCTAATATAAAGGGGTATATGCACACTATGACCATTAACAGAGATAAATACCTAGAAAAAAACGGTGCATAAAATCCCTAAAGTAAGTAAAAAGTAACAAAAATAAAAACACAGCACCTAGTTAATATTTTTTCTCATCAAAAAAGCCAAATAAGATGGTCCCTACTATAGTAATTCACTTGCTACATGCTAGCAGGGCCTCAAAATTGATGTCGCAGAGGTAGACCCAGTGTCACTGTGTTTTACTTCTGCTTGTGGACAGCTGGATATATAGGTGCACAGAACATGAAGGTGTTAACCCCTTACCGACTCATGATGTAAGGGGACATCATGGGTTAATATCCTCACTTTGATGTGAGCTCCGGCACGGAGCTCACATCATTTCCCCGACATCTCAACTGATCTAATCAGCTGAGATGTCAGGCTTTCAGCACCGATCGGATCCACTATCTGATTGGTGCTGTTAACCCTTTGGATCGCGCTGTCATTCACTGACAGCACGATGCAAAGGCGCCACAGCAGGAACTGCGCCGTTCCCCGCTAACATCGGAGATCCCGTTATAAGATTGCCGTATCTCCATGCATCACGGTACTGCAGAGACTCGGAATGCTATCAATGATCACTTTGTGTGAGTGGTTGGAAAGAGCTGCCTACCGCTCACAGTGATCATTTGTGCCATGTCCTGCTGTACTGCAGCTAAGCGGGACATGGCACAAGCGATCGGACACTGCAACACTGTGGAGCCCTATAGGGCAGCGTAAAATAAAGAATTCATTGAAAAATAAAGTTTTTAAAAATATGAAAAAAAACACAAAAGTTCAAATCACCTCCCTTTTCCCCCATTCAAAATAAAAGTACTAAAAAAATACACATATTTGGTATCGCCGCATTAAGAAATGAAGGATCTATCAAGATATAAAATCAATTAATCAGAGCTGTAAACTGCATAACAGAAAAAGAGGTCTAAACGCCCAAATTACATTATTTAGGTCGCAGCAGCATTGCAAAAAAATACAATAACGGGCCATCAAAACAGCGGATCCACCCAAAAATGGTATCATTAGGAACGACAGCTCAAGCCGCAAAACATAAGCTGTCACACTGCCCCCATATCCCGAAAAATGATAACGCTATGGGTCGCGGAACATAGCACAAAATAATGCAATTCTTTTCTTTTTTTCAATGTTCTGAATTTTTTTACCACTTAGGCAACAGTAAAAGTATACATGTTTGGTATCTACGAACTCATACCAACTCGATATGTCAGTCTACCATATAGTGAACATGGTAAATAAATAAAAAAACGAAAAAACAAATGTGTAATTAGGTAAATACAGTCTCAGATGAACAACTCATTGATAAATTAATAATGCAAGTTTATAATGTAACAAATACTATGTCAGAAGCAGAGTGGAAAAAATTAAATACTCCCTTACTACTTCCATGGGAATTAAGAAACTAAGTAGGATCCAGGTACTGCTATTCAAACATCCATGATTAATTGCTCATCAGCAAATGTTACTTTATAAAAGGCCGGTCTCACACCAAGGCAAGATCAGGTCCGAGGCTGTCCGGTGAGAACCGGACAGCCCCAGACATGATTTTGAAACAGAATCGGAGGGCAAATATGCCATCCAGCCCGGTTTGTAGCTGGATTCCTCATATCGCAGATGCAGGTGCTGAAATTTCAAGATCGCGCCTTGCTCCCCGCTAGCCGCGGTCCTGAAATCTCTGCAGGGGACAGCTCCAGGTGCTGAAGTTTAGCAGTGCTCACTGCTAAACTCCAGCACCCGGCGTCTGGCTCCCAGAACTGATTTTATGTCAGATCCGGCGCCATAGACCACCATGTTAGGTGGCGCCGGATCACGCCAGATCCGGGAGGATCCGATTTTGTCCGATTTTTTCCCCGGACACAAAACCGCTGCAAGCAACGTGTCTGGGAGAAAAATCTGAATTGTCCCAGATCCTCCTGGTAAGATGGAAACCAGAAGGCAAATAGCTGCCATCCGGCCCCATAGGGCTGTATTACTGCAAAATCAGGTCCGGGGCTGTCAGGTTTACACCTGGTGGTGTCAAGCCAAAGCAGACGTTTTGGCAGCTTGCTGTTCTGAAGCATTTAGGCAAGTGTTAACACTATTCCAAAGACGGAGTAAATCAGAAATTTTTACTGCCCTTCAATCTGGGAAGGGTTATATGACAATTTCCAAACAATTTAGAGTCCATGAATGAAAATAATATTCACAAGTGAAAAAAAATTAAGAAAGACAGTTGATAATCTTCCAAGGAGTGAATGTCACAGTAAGTTCACCCCATGGTTAAACTGAGCAATCTTCAGTGAAATTACTAAAAAAAAAAATAGGAAAGTTACAGTTCACACATTAAAGACTGTTGTTAGCATGTTAAATACTCATACATTTTTGTATCATTAGGGAAGGACTGAACAAGTATTGGTTGTATGAAAAGATTGCCATGAGAAATAGTCATCTTTCTAAAAATAAATATGGCAGCAAGACAGAAGGTTGCAAAGGTTCATCTGACCAAACCACAAGACTTCTGGAAGTATGCAATTGGGGCAGACAAGAGCATAATGAAGATGTTCGGTATATTGCCTTCTGTATTATGTTTGTGGAATCCGAAACACTCACAGGACCTGTGCACTGTGCAGTAATGGATTTGTATAGCACCATTCGCTGCCACCCCGGCGTCTCCGCAGAATGAAGACCAGCATGGCTGGCGTACTTACCCTGCTAAGGGCTTCTGGGATTGAGCTTATTTGGCACGTGTGACACATCCGCCTTTCATAAAGGGCCAGTGTGCCCTACCCAGACATACTTCTCAGTCTATGGCTATAGGAAGTGCATGAGCAAAGTTGTTTATGCCTAGAGACATGCTGCTAGTTATCAGATCCCCATCACCCTTTCTATTCCTGAGTCCCATGCCTTACCTAATCTGTATCTGTTTCCTAGTTCCGCTATGTCCGCAAGTTCCTGTTTGTACCTGCTCTGCTGCGATACCCTCAGTGCCAGCCTTAACCTTCCTTGCTGCCATACCCTCGGTGCCAGCCTGAATCTATCCAGTAGCCATACCTGGTGCACCAGCTTAACCAGCCTTGTGTCATGCCATGACTACCTGAGTTCCTCCAGACACTAGGGAATCCTCAACTAGTGTCCTTATAAACTAGGGAACACTGGGGTCACAATAACAATAGTGAGCTCTGAGAGTAGGGAGCAGGGATAGGACACCACCTGCACTCATATGAGGCTGAACCCTAAACTGCTTGATATCCTTCTATGGGTTCTTTCACACAATCGCTAAACAGGATACCTAGTTCCTCTCTAGCACTGACCTCACCCTCACTAGTGAGATGGCCAGTGAGAGTGGTAATCCCATCACTGCACTAATAAAACATGAGCGTAGATGAACAAACAGTGGAATACATAAAAGGATATACACCAACTTAACAACTACAGCCAGACACCATGACTGCAGCCTACAAAGCTTCCAGCAGCTGAACAACAAGGCAGCA
Organism: Allobates femoralis; assembly: GCA_033576535.1. Taxonomy (NCBI): domain Eukaryota; kingdom Metazoa; phylum Chordata; class Amphibia; order Anura; family Aromobatidae; genus Allobates; species Allobates femoralis. Next base: position 151,305,266 of record JARQOC010000003.1, read on the forward strand.
AGGGATCCAACTACAGTACAACCATCCTCCTCTATGGCTAATTAGGGAATGTAGATTGTCAATCATCTGCACCCTATGGTGTAACATGGGGCTATTTAAATTGATGGGTGTCATCACCAGTCAGAATGACATGAGGAGAAGAATCAGAAGCTTCTAGCAGGGAAACTGACATTAACTCTTGAAGTATCAAAGGAAAGTAATGCAATGCAAAGTAATGTAATTAAATGTAATATCCAGAGTCTCATAAGGTAAAGTGGGACTACGGGCCCAAACCTGTCACTAGACTCCTAATGACGGGAGACATTCGTGACAGTAACCCCCTTTTTATGAGAGGCCTACAGACTCTCAAGACCAGATTTGTCCAGATGCCTCATATGAAAGGAATGCCCCAACCTACTTGTGTTCACTTTTTCATTATATCCTTTCCCTCAAGGTTACCAATTACACAACCTGGTGTTGATTTAGTTATGAGAGAGAGCTCCAACCAAATGGCTGAAGGCTTAATAATATTTTACTATTTCATACAGACCATCAAACCCAGTGCCCCAAATTCATCATTCCTTTTGATGCTATTAGTGGATACCCATATGTAGTCATTCACACACACGTCTGGACTTGAACGCTTACTACTACCATGCTTGCTTCTTTTAGAAAGAAGTAATCCAACAACCGGGGCATCACCCTGAAGTATGCAACCCTTGCCCTCAGAAACAGGATACTAAGTGGGGTTGACCCCCCCCCCACCTCCCCTGTGGGGACCCATAGATCTAGAATGAAGCTACAGAGAGGGCCATTTATATTGATACACCTAAATAAAATGAGAATGGTTGGTGATATCAACTTCTTGTTTGTGGCACATTAGTATAAGGGAGGGGGAAAACTTTTTCCATATCGGTGATGAACATGGTGGCCATTTTAAAGTCGGCTATTTTGGATCCAACCTAAAATTTTTCAATTGGAAGAGGGTCATGTGACACATCAAACTTATTGAGAATTTCATAAGAAAAACAATGGTGTGCTTGGTTTTAACATGACTTTATTCTTTCATGAGTTATTTCCAAGTTTATGACCACTTATAAATGTATTCAAAGTGCTGCCCATTGTGTTGGATTGGCAATGCAACCCTCTTTCCCACTCTTGACACACTGATAGCAACACCGCAGAAGAAATGCTAGCACAGGCTTCCAGTGTCCGTTTCAGATGCTGCACATCTCGTATCTTCACAGCATAGACACTTGCCTTCAGATGACCACAAAGATTAAAGTCTAAGATTGAGAGACCTTAGTGGCCATTCAACTGCCCTACAATGAACAATCCACTTTCCAGGAAACTGTTCATGTAGGAATGATCGGACCTGACACCCATAATGTGGTGGTGCACCATCTTGTTGAAAAAACTCAGGGAACATGCCATCTTCAGTGCATACAGAGGGCAACACATCATCATGTAGCTATTTCAGATATTCAGTGGTATTGAGGTTTCCATTGATGAACAAGGGCCCCACTATCGTTGTACCTCACATACCACACCGTACCATCAATTCTTGTGTTCCAACAGTCTTGAAGGGATCTATCCACTGTGGGTTAGTGTCAGACCAATAGCAGTGGTTTTGTTTGTTAACTTCACCATTCACAAAAAAGTGTTCCTTATCACTGAAACATAATTTCTTGTGTAAACTGAGGGTCCTGTTCCAATATTTGCTTTGCACATTCTGCAAATTCAGTTCACCAATCTGGTTCATCATCATTGAGATGCTGCAGTAGATGGATTTTGTAAGGGCGCCATTTGTGAGTAGCTAATATTTGCCGAAGGGATGTTAGATTGATGCCACTCTCCAGTGACATGGGTTGAGTGCTATGCTGTGGGCTCTTGCTGAATGAAGCTACGGTAGGACAGCCACTGATGTTTCTTTATTAGTGACAGTTTTCTTGCTTTCACACTTTGGCAAATCCAACACTGAACCTGTTTCATGAAATTTGGTAAGTCGGTCTCTTTTTCCCCATTTTGTTTTTGGGCCTAACCCTAAAAATTCCCAAAATTTTTTTTTTTTTCCAAAAACCCCTTTTTTTCCCCTTTTTTTTTTCCCAAAATTACGAAAAACAATTGGTTTTTCCCCCCTTTAAAAACTTTTTTCCCCAACATTTAAAAACCCACCAACTTCATTTTGGAAGGGTTGGTACAAAAAATTATCACTCTCACCCACAAACCCCTCCACAGTTTTGCTCCACCCTACATCTCCTCCCTCATCTCTGTCTATCGCCCTACATGTGCCCTCAGTTCCAAAAAGAACCTAAAGACTGACATCAGCTACAATCCGAACCTCTCACTTCAGTCTCAAGAACTTCTCACAAGCCTGCACCAAATTCTCTGGAATTCAATTAAAAACAATTCAATTAATTCCCAATACCAATAGGTTTGAGCTAGCCTTAAAAACGCATCTCTTTAGACTGGCCTATCACCTCACCTCACTTGTCTATCTTCCCTTTCTAAATCTGGCCTTTTGGGTGTCATCTGTCTGCACCTGCAGACTATCTGTCTGTCTGTCCCCCATGCATAATATAGCAATTAATCTTGTTCTTGTACAGATCCCGACCAGTAACTGACTGGTTCATGCAGCATTATGTGAATCCCTACTTATTACTGTATATTGATGGTTGGACCATATATGATGGCACTTTTTAACATTTACCTTTTGTGCCTCCCCTATTTCCTCTAGATTGTAAGCTTGCGAGCAGGGTCCTCACTCCTCATGGTTTTTGTATTTTTGTTACTCTATATTGTCTCATATTGTTTGTATATGTTCCCTCTGAATTGTAAAGTCCTGCGTTATATGTTGACACTATATAAATAAAGTTTTTAAATTATTTTCTCTCTCCACTCACAGGATAGACAAATGGTGTATGAACCGTTGTCTGCTCACAGTCCTGGGCAGCGTTCACACACTAAACACTCTTCAGCCATTCCTAGAAACCTTAACGCAGAGAGGCACCGACAGCAACTCTTAGGGTAGGGCCACACTTAGCCCAGCGCTTACGTTAACTGGATCGTTAACATCGGGGGCTGACTGTGAGCGCTGCTCCATAGTAACCTGCTGTTTACCATGGATGCAGCCACACAGGAAGCCCCAGGAACTGCACTTTTGCCGGGCACACAGGAAAACGTTGCTGACAACGTGTACCGAGCGTTAACGCTAGCGTTAAGTGAGGCCAAAAGACATGAAAATGGCAACTTGAAAAAAACTGGATTCATTAATGCATCCAGTAAACGGATGCATGCTCCCAAGTGTGGCCCTAGCCTTATAGAGGCTATGTCACACACTATGGCTGCCTGGCTCTGTCATACACACTGCAAACTTGCAGTCTCTCGTCTTGTCACAAAACAAAACACACTACATGGGATGAGCCTCACCAACATCTCCAGCAAGTTGCAAACTTAATTTTTGCAATGCTTTTAAGCAGACTGTGGCTCCACAGCTATCAGCAAGACACTCATTTTAACATTGCAGCAGACTTCTGCCTGTGTGATACATATCGGCCATTTATAACACAGACCCGGGCACTACATTACACTATATATGAACCTTGTTTCACATACCCTTATATAAAAACTCGATAATATATTGGTTCTGATTTCGTGGTATAGGATGAAATTATTATAAATTGATGTGTTTGCATATATGATGATGATCATGATCATCATCATCCTCAGCATCAACATCATTATATTACACATCTCCATCTGCAACATGCTTCATCTCATTCTATGTGTCTGCATTTCTAAAATCTGTATGCATTTTAACATTTAAGTTATTGTAAGGGTTTATTTTTTAAAACCTGAAAATTCAAAATTTTAGCTTTTGTCTGGCAAGCCTTTAGAAAGATTAATGAGTTTGTTCTTTTATAACTGTATTATTTTATAACATAATGTGCATTTTAAAAAGACAGAATAAGCTAACATTTTCAGAGCTTATGCTATAACAGTCTGCTCAAAGATTCACTGACTACATAAGTATTTCAAAATAATAAACCATAATCATAGGATCTGCCATAAAGGGTTTCTTTCAGAAGTTCTTTGAACTTTCAATAAGGTGCAAAGAACTGAAGAAGAAATACAGATTGTAAATAACATTTCTTTGTTTTATCACAGTGAAAAATGTCAAAAATATGCTATAAAGTGCAGAATACCGTAACAGAAATTCAAATACTAAATCAAAATATACCACCTTTTATAGTGCCGTAAAGCAATTGTAATCAACAATTTCTCAATTACTTTTCCTGAAACCATCGCAATATAACCCCAAGTTCAAAAGAAACCTCAGGAATATCAATCTGACCCAATTAAGCATCAGTTTTCACAAGACGTCCAGCTAATTTAAGGATGACACTTAAATTCCAGTCACTGAAAATAAGTAGATAAGGGGAAAACTATCCAAACCTGAATCATAAATATACAGGAAAAAACTCATAAAAGGTTAAAATTTAGATTACGGTATGCTACTTAAAAATCACAGCGTGATAATAACCGCGTGAAAGAAAACTAAACAAATACAAGTAACAAATACCATCCCCAAACAAAAAGACATAAATACACATAAAGATTGAGGGTCAAAAAAGCCTTATAACAAATGATAAATGTTATTTTTAATACGGTTTAAAGTCCACTGCGTCAATGTATCTATCAGTGGTCCCTTCTTAACAGGTCGTCAGTAATTGAGTCAGAAGTTTTACAATAATAATAGAAGGGTTAAATGACAAATAGTTACAACATTATGTTCCCAAGAATTCCCTACACATTTCACCTCCTAAAAAAAAGGGAAGGTTATCAGGGCTGCATATTTTAAAAATACTGATTTATGGTTAATACAGAGTGGTCACCCCAAACCCAAAATCTAGCGACCAAAAAAACATATAGTACTTTTCTGGATTTACTGTTAATGATTATGGTTTAAGACTGGCCGTACGGGGTTTTGATAGGGCATGGGCGAGTAGGGCCCCGGCTGCTGAGCACCCCTGGTTTGGCAAAAAATTTTCCCCCCGCCTCCTCGATGCAAAGGATATTTTGGTAATTTTGTAATGGCGGTACTCACAAAAGGTACAGTAGACTGCGCTGTCTCTATTTCTTGGCCCCTTGCAAGGCTACTGACTGCAACCTCTCTTCAGTCGCCACAGCACAAATTCAGCTGACATCAAACACTTTTCTTCAAAAATTACTTTACTTAACTTTCCCTTCATCATATATTTCCACACAAATGACATAAAAACTTCCACACAAAGTTCATGACACAGTAGACATGCATATTTCTTTTTTTAAACCACCTGGACTATTCCTACTTGTTGTCATAGATATTCACAGCCCATTAAGGCCACGGGGGCACACGCGAGGATTTGAGGGTTTTTTACCTCAGGATTTTGTAGCCAAAACCAGGAATGGGTGATAAAAATACAGAATGGGGGCAGTTTTTTATTAGACTTTTCCTCTGATTGTTCCAGTCCTGGTTTTGTCACAAATCCTGAGGTAAAAAAACTCATCAAATAACTTAGCGTGTGCTTTGTGGCCTTACGCTGCAGCTTCAGACTCCATGACTCCTCATACCCAGCGACTTTTGGCCTCACTTCCCCTGAAATAAGGGGGTTTTCCAGGGCTCTCCTAACACCAGCCATGAGCCTTACACTCCAGACACCAGATTTCCTCAACGGGGTTCTCAAAATCCTGTTCCCCGAGGAGCAACATACCACCCCACAATTTTTTGTCTCTGTCTTCTCATCACTTGTCCCACACTAACTACTGAAAATTTTGTGTTCTTTCCTAAGCTTACAGACTGGAACTCCCCCTTTTGGCTCATCCAGACTTAACCCTTCTATCTTGCCATAGTCTCTGCTGTATTTTAACTTTTACCTACATAACGCCCTGATATCTTCCTTTTTAGTTTATTTAAAACTATATATGTGCTCACAACTCCGTCTGCTGTACTGCACCTTATTAAAGGGATCCTGTCACCTTAAAAACCGCCCCTAAGCTTAAAAATCATGTCCCTGCAGCTTTTCCCATACTAATCCACACTCCTTTTGTCTCTGAAAAGCATCCTGTGAAAGTGCATAAAAATGATTTAATACTTACTCATTAGTGTGTTAATTATCAAGGGCTATATTTTTTTTAGCCTTAGGGCATGCCTTCTTCATCATAAAAATCATGCCCTAATAGGCGTGATCTTTATTCATGGTCTATGCAGGGCCCTCCCTCTCCCCCACGGCACTCCCTGCTGAATTTACACGAATCGCGTCATTTCTGGGATTGGGTGACATCAGTACCCAGATCATTGTCTTGTTAGAAAGATAAATGTCTGTCCCCGTCCAGGTCTTTTGCAGACTCCAACAGGTTGTCTTCCAGAATGGTCCTTATTTGGCTCTGTCCTCTTCCCATCAATTTTAAACCATCTTCCCTGTCCCTGCTGAAAAAAAAGCAGGCCCAAACCATGATGCTGCCACCAAACCCTGTTTGACAGTGGGGGAGGTGTTTTTGAAAGGGGGGTGACTTGTTTGCTTTTACGCCCAAACATAAACGTTTTGCATTGTGGCCAAAATTCGGTTTTTGGGTTTCAACTGACCAACCCCAAATTCCACATGTTTGGTGTGTCCCCAGGTGGGCTTTGGCAAACTAAAAAACAAAATCCTGTTCCCCGAGGAGCAGACATACCAGGGGCCCAAATTCTTGTCTCTGTCTTCCATCACTGTTCCAACACTACTGAAAACTTGTGCTCTTTCCTAAGCTTACAGACTGGCAACTCCCCCGTTGCTCATCCAACTTAACCCTTCTGATTCTTGCATAAATCCCTCTGCTGTATTTTAAATTTTACCTACATAACATCCCCATATCTTCCTTATAGGGGTTTCTAAACTATACTATTTTTCTCCAAAAAAGTTGCTGACTGCACAAGATACAAGAACAAACTTTTTATGGAATCTTTAGAAATGGCTTTCCCTTTTTGCCACTCCTTTTCCTAAAGGCCATTTTTGCATGTTTCAGCTGATTGTTGTCCTTGGGCAGACTCTCCCACCTCAGCTGTAAATCCTGCATTCTCCAAGTTATCAGGGCCTTTTTGCATCTCTATAGGTCTTTCTTTTTTCAAGATGAAATTTTTTAGGGGGGGCGGGTCTTGGATATTTGCAGGTTCTTTTAATTCCTTTAAATTTGGTCGCTTTGCACAGTGTTCTTGAGTGTTTAAAACTTGGAAATATTTTTGTATCCAATTCCGGGTTAAACTTCCCACAAAAGGGATTCGACCGCCAGGGTGTTCCTTTTTCTTTCCCCTTTTTTCTCTGCAAAATTAAAAAAAAAGTGAAAATAAGAAGAAAGAAAACAGTCTTTTTCCAAAAAAATTTGCAAAAAATATATTTTTAAATTTTTAAAAAAAATTCATAAAAAAGGATAAAAGATCAGGAGCATAATTTTAAAAAACCAATACCCCGTAAGAAACCCTTTTTTTTTAAAAGGAAAATTTTTAAAAAATGTTTCAAAATACGCAGGTTTTTTAAAAAGGTTGTCCCCAAAAAAAACCCAAAATGTAAAAGGGGCTGTGGGTCCAGTGAAATAAATATCGATTTTCCCCCACATTTTAAAAACCCTAAAGCTGAAAACCCAGCATTAACCAAAAAATTTAAAAAGGAGCTTCAATATAACAAATTGATTAAAATACACATGAGGGGAAAAAAACTTATAAAAAAAAAAATTTATAACAATATTTACCTTTTGTCAAGATAATACCACAAAAAGCCAAAAATAAGGCAGCGTGGGAAAGGGGGGGGTTTTTTTCCCTATAAGAAGCTTTTTTGATGACACACACAAATATAAACTAAAGTGCAAAAGTAAGTGGACGTGCCCCACTCAACCCTTTTCCACAATCATAATCAAAATGTAAACCCCAAATGTTCAAAAAGCAATCCCTTTTTTGGGAAAATTTTCCGAAGCATGTCAGGGGGGCACATGAACTTTTCAGGATCTCCAAATAAGGATTGCAAAATATAAAAAAAAAATACAAATCCATTTAAATTTAATTAATAGGGGGCCAAACAATTGGAATACCTGTGCCAAAAAAGGGGCTTTTCAGATTTGCTTCCCAGGGGGCAACCCTTAATCTTTTACACCTTTATATCCCAAAACAAAATTTACCCCATCAAAAGCCCATTTAAAAAAACCATGGGCACAAAATCACTCTGCTGCAGCTAGAAAACCCATTTCTATACCCCCTCATCAATCAAAAATAATTTCATACTTAAAACAATATTGAATTCTCCCGTGAGTCCCCAATTCAAGCATATTAAAACATACATGATAATTACCAAAATACCAAAAAAATTTTTCCAGGGCAGAAACCATTGAAACCCCCTGAACCCCAAAACAAGGGGTTCATTCCCCTTTGAATAAAAATGAAGACCCCCCTTATCACTCATAAAAAATTTCCGAGTCAAAGTTGCATTCCATGCCAGGCACATGCTGACCCCCCCTATAAAATTACCGGAGGAAATAAAAATTCCAAAACAAAAGACCAATGTTAAGCCCCATTCACTTCCCCCCCACCTCTTGAAAGCATTGAGATTGGGGTTTAAAAATCGACTGCCACACCTCCATTTTGCCAACACTGTGATTGGTTCCTACACTTTTAATTTGGCAAAAAACTTGACACCATAGGTGTTAAAAAAAAATTAAAAAAAAATGTGTGGGGGCCCCCCTTTTTTAAACCGCGAAAAAATTTTAAGCAGCAGCTGCGAGCGCACCCCCCCCCCCCGTGTATTTGTTGGTGGGTTTTCCAAAAAAAAGGGGGGCCACAGGGGGGTTTTTTGATTAAATAAATCATTCAAAAAAAATTTTTTTGGGGCCCCCCCCAAAAAGTAATACTCACCCAAGATAAAGCCCCAAAGGGGGGGGGTTTGGGGGATTCTCCCCTGGGGAGCCAATATTTATTGGCCCCGAAAGGTTTTTTGGCCCCGGAAAAAGGTTTGGGGGACCGCTTTGGGGGAATGAAACCAGTAATGGGCATTCATTCCGTAAAAAACCCCCAAAAAAAAACCAACCCCCGAAGGTCTTTTTGGTTTTTTGTAGAAGGGAGGTACTGCATGAAAGTGTTAACACAGGGGGGCCTTTCAATTTGGGGAAAAAAAGTCACAATGCTTTTTGACCCCAGGGCTTTACCATTTAAAATGTTTTTCTTTTTTTTGGTGCTGCGGGTCTTCCTTATAAGCATTTTTAGCTTTTTTCCCCAAAGGCAGATTATTGTGCCCTCCCCCCTGTATAAAATTAAAAACATTTTTTTTCTCTAACGTCGGTATAAAATTTTTTCTATGCTGTCCACTTGGAGTATGTTTAAGCAATTCCTATTTCTTCCCCTTAGATTTAGTTTTTGGGGCACTTTACGCATATGTCTATTCTGCTCTGTTTCTTTACCCTTCCCCGTTTTATTAATTTGCAGTATTGAGTCTAGCAAAATACCCCCCCTTTTCAAAAGCCGAGTGAGTTCAGGGCAAATGAGGTCTTGGCACATTATGACAAAGGGGGGAAGGCCCATATAGGGGTATAAAGGAAGCAGGGGGGAAAACTCAGGTCATGTCAGAAATATTTATTTCCTTTTCCTATCACTAGGGGGGTTTCCCTTTAATTCCAACCCCCGAAAAAAGTTTGAGTACTTTTTTACTCTAATCAAAAAGGGGTTTGGGGGCTCGGATGGCTTTTTTTGGGAACATTAAAAAAGGAAAACTATGAGGAACCCAAAGAATTTTTTTGCAAGGAGGGGGAAAAAACCTTGAAAATTATAAAACAGCCAAAAGAAAGAAGAGCATAAAAAAGATGCCTGGGAGGGGTCTTTTGATTTACAGGTCGGGGGTGAGAAATAAAAAAATAATTATAAAAAAGCTGAGTTCCCCCTTTTTTTGAAACCCCCCAAAAGGTTAAAGGGGAACGTTTGCTTTCCCCGCCGGGGTTTCAAAATAAGAAGGGCCCAATCCCATTTTTTTAAAATTTTTTTTTGAAGTAAATAATTAAAAAAACATCATGCACGACATCTAATCCAAGCACCCCTTAAAACCACCGAGTAATGATCATGCATGAGAACCCAAGTTCGATCAAGGGTAAGCAGAGGGAATAAAAAACCCCTCACAAATTTTTAAAAATTTTTTCAAGGGAAATGTTTTTTGTGGTGGTAAAGGTTAACCCAAAAGGCCCTGTGTCTTTGTTCAACCTATATAATTTGTAAAATTAAAACAAATCAAAATTTTGGGAAGAATTAAATTGAGTTATTTAGTTACTAAAAAAAAACAAAAATAAAAAAAAATAATAAAATTTTTAAAACCAGGAAAAAATTGCAAAATTTCTAAAAGCAAGTTTTTTTTTTGTCAAAAAACCCTCTGTAGTTTAAACGTTTTGGACAATTTTTTTTTTCAACATGAAAATACAAACAAATTTGAGAAAACGGGGAAAGCCAAATGTTATGGGAACAATAAATTTTTTAAGCTGTGACCAATAATTAAAGGGGCTAAAATTTGTTGAAAATCACTTTTTGGGGGAATTGAGTTTCTGTATATTTTTGAGGGGGAAATAAAGTATTTGTACATCTAGTCAACCCTCAAAGACAAAAACATATAATAATGTTAGAACATAAAGGCCACATGATTGATATCTATGAATATTTGCTTTTTGGGGTTTAAAGTGCTTAAAATTAAAAAATTTTAGCTAAAAAATTTAAAAATTTTTTTTGGGATGTTTTTAAACCAAAAAAAGGGAAAAAAGGGAAAAACCTAAAAAACCAAAAAGAGTTCCCCAAAAAGAGTAAGAGTAAGAGTAAAAGTAAAGAGTGAGAATTTTGACCGAGCCAGGGTTGACCCCGGAACGAGAAAAAAAAAAAAAAATTTTGCTCACCTCTCCCCGGTTTTTTGGAAACGAGAGGTGGGCCCCCCGGATTAAACAAAAATCTCTCTTTTACAGTTCTAAAATTTTGGCTTTGGTGGATGACCCAAGGAAAGGAAAAATTTTGGGGGATTATCCCTTTCTTTTCAAAAATTTTTCAAATTTTTTCCCCTCGGATTTTTGGTTACCCACTCGCCGGAAAAGATCGGAAGGATGTGTACAAAAAAAAATGTTGTGGGTTTTCGATTTGGGGAGGTTATCAAGCTACCTAACGGACTTGGGGCCTTTTCAAAAAGGAATTCCGGGGCTTTTTTGGGGCTCCCAAGAATCAATTTTTTTTGGAAACAATTTTGGCAAAATTTAATAAGGCCCTGGGGAAGTTTTTTTTTTTTTTTTTAAAAAAAAACTCCCCCCCAAAAATCACTTTTTCCCCTTTGGGGACAGAGAAAAAATTCAATTCTTTTGCGGGAGAGGGATGAGTAGGGGGGGGGTGGACCCTGGGGCCCCCGTATCAAAACCCTTCACCCTGCCCCCTCACATTCGTATGAACAGGGAGCATGGCAGGGGCCGGGGGGGGGGTACATACAAATTTAAAATTCCCGCCCCCCTCCCCACCTTAAAAAAATTTTGGGGGAAAAGGGAGGGGTTGGTGCCACCCCAAAATTCCCCAGTACATACTGCCCCTGATAACATCCCCTTTAATGGGAAGGAAAAAGGGGGGTTTTTTTTCTTCAAATGCATTCATGCATCAAGTAAATTAAATATATGCCCTTTTTTTTTGCCGTAAAAAACCCCTATGGTGTAATGAAAAATGGATGTATCGGGTTTTTGGAAAGAGGGAAAACACTGCATTGATTGATTTTTGTGCTGCCTTGTCTCCCCCCCCCCAACACTTTTGGAATTCCTGTCCCCTGAAAAATTTAATGTTCCCGCGCAAAATGACTGAATTTTTTCCCCTGCCCCAAAAGGGGAGGGTGAGGCGAGGAGCAGATATGATTTTTTTTGATTTAAAGTGATCTAAAAAACCTAGTTTTTAAAAATTCCTTTCCCTAGTGTCCCTCTGCTTCACATGTAGGGAGGGCAGAGACGGGGCAATTTTTTTTTCCTTCTTGGGGGTTTTACCTTTAAAAAATAAAAATTAAATATGTTTTTAAACAGAATTGAATACAACGAATTAATTAAAAGCAAGTATTTTTTTTTTCTGTGCTTTTTTTATATAACATATTCAGTTTTCCTATATTTTTTAACCACTGGGTTTAGTTTACTTTTGTAATACAACTATTATATTTCCCGATGCTTGGGGAACTTTAATAATTTTATATATTTTTGTAAAAAAATGACAAAATTTTAAATAAAAAAAAATCTAAAAGGGGGTAATCAAAAAATGAAAAAATTTGTACAAACGGCTTGTCATGGCTTTAACCTTTAGCATTCTTTTCTTTCAAAACACATAGCTCTTTTTGTCTGTGAGTTTAGATTTTATATGAAATTACACAATGCAAATTGCCAGGGTTCTGATTAGGGGCCCTTATGAATAATACGTGTTTCTATAGTACTGTGCCATAGCCTAAAAGTTTTTCCTGCGTTGATTTTTTTTTGTGTGTTTTTTAATATGCCTTTTAACAGCTCATAAAGAGCAACAATGGCAAAGACCACATTAAAAAAAGTTTTTTATAGCTTTATTTTCCCCCCCAAAAAGAATATATGAATTTAAAAACATATTCTGGGGGATATACAACCCCCGAAATATAATTTTTAAAACCCTTTGTTTTATTTGTCAGAATTAAAAAAAAAAGTATTTTCCCTTTTAAAAAAATGTACATGGGAAAAAAAAAATTTCCCCTTTTTTCCCCAACCCCCTCTCAGCACTACAGAAAACAACTTTCTTCCAGGGTATGAAAAATGCTTTCCCCCTCACAATGAGTCGCGGAACAGGAATTTTTTAAAGGGGAATTTTCCAATCCCCTTTTAAAACATCAATCTTTGCTCATCGGGGACTTAACAATTGCTTAAAAAAATAAAGACGATATTTTAGATTGCACCAGCTATATGAGCAAAAGTATTGGGCCATCAGTACTTTCCCTAGGGGGGGATGTAAGAAATAAATTCAAAAAACCTTAGGCAAAAATAGTATTTTTTTCCCCCCTTTTTCAATATGCTTTTTTTTTTCTGGGAGGGTTTCACAAGTTTTTCAAAGTGAGTCCCCCGGGATTTTTCCCTTTTCCCAGAAGAAAATTTTTTAAAAAGGGGCAAAAACTTTCCCCAAAGGGTTTTTTTATGGGGATGTAAAATCTCTGTCAAGGCCGAAAAGGTTTTTCCCACACAACCTCACCGAAAATGTCTTAGGGGCTTTCTCCCCCTTTGAGATTAATTCCAAACTGTAACAGGGTAACATGGACAAAGGTTAAAGGCCCCCGCAAAAAGCCCCTTCCTTTGGACGAATCACAAAGACCAAGAAAAACACAGACAAGAAGAGAAAGAGATAAAAGACATGAAACCAGAAGTGTGGGGATACCAAAAATAAGAAGAAGTTAATCGGATTAAAAATACATTGTTAAGGGGGAGATTTTATGCCATGAAAAATGGAAAAAATTTAAAAAGTTATCACAACAAATCAAAAATGGAAGAGTATGATCAGAGAAAAATAGTTAATAGAAAAAATAAATGAACAGGCAAAAGGGGTTTCCTTTTAAAAAGACTCGATAAAAATAAGCCCTTCAGCTATGATTTTTTTGAAAATTACATACCTTTATTGTGGTGATCAGTTCCTGAACCATAATAAAAACAGTGGTTGCGTGAAGCACATTTTTTTAGGGGAAATTTTTTTTATCTCCAGAGCCCTGCTAATCTCACTCTCCTGTTAAGTGTATATTATTAGACCTGCAAGGTTTCCTAAAAATCCTGTAATTTTTTAAAATTTCTGATCAGTAGGGGGCTTCCCGTCTCTCTTTTTCTTTCTGGGGTTTTTTTAAAGGGGGAGTGGCTTTCCTATCTTATAGAGGGTTTTGGTTTAGGGCAGTGGGCCCCCCACTTTCCTTTTTTCAGTTCTTTTTGAAAAAAATTACAGAAATTCCTGTGAACAATTTTAGGGGAAATTCCCGGGAAGCTTTGGGAATTTGGGTTTCAAAAGTTTCCCCTTTCTATTTTGGAAAAAAATTATGTAATTGAAAACAACAGGAATTACTAAGGGGGACAATTAAAACAGTGTTTTTTTTTAGGAAACCCCTTTTTGGGGGAAAAAATTATTTGGCCCCCTTCTTTCCCCATATGTCGGGGTTCAATAATTACAACCCAAACCACAACTTAGGGGGTTACCAGGCCTACGGGGAAGGGTTTTTTTAAAATAAGTCGGTGCCCCTTCTGCAGCCAACCCCCATGGAGAGGTTAAAAGGGGGGTAGGAAAAAAAATTTTGCAAACAATAATTCCAAAAGAATTTTTCCTGGTTGGGGAAAAGTTCCCCCGGGGAAGCAAAAGGCAAGATGCGGAACCTTTGGGCCTCTTGGCATTTTGCGAAATACCTTTTACCCCCGTGCTGCACTTTGCTACCATATGTGAATAACAGCCAGCCAGTAAGTGGAAAAGTAATGATCCACTGCAAGATAAAGCCCCCTCGGGGGGGAGTCTTATCGTCACCCCCCCCCGGGAGCAGGGGATATTAGCATTGGAACCGGACAGCCCCCCCCCGGGGAATATGTCACCGGGGCTCCCTACCACCTGCATTGGGCCCAAAAATGTACGATGTCGGATCTTGACTGGGTCAGATGCCAGGATATACATAGGAGGCACAGTAAGGAGGTTGAAACGGGGTTCCCCCGCCCCGCCCCGGGCAGCAAATGTCACCCTTTTGGGGATCTTGGCATTCCTGTGTTAAAATTCACCTGCGGTGGGGGTCCAAGAGCAGTATGGGAAGAGGTGGCGAGGAAAAAAGGGGGATTTTTAGAGCCATAAGTTTTTTGTATCTCGATTGTGTAGGCTCCCCCCCCGAGGGCCTTTGATACGAAATTGGGCCTACCCCCTCTAAACCAAATTTTTAAAATTTCTGAAAAAATTTTTTCAGGCCCGGATCAGCCCCCCCGGGGCCCCCGGAAGGGGGGGCCCCACTGCTTGGGGGGGGGCCCCCGGGGCCCGAAAAGGTAGGGCACACTTGTGTTTGCCCTACCATGCAAGTATTTCTGCTGAGGGAAGCGTTTAATGCATGCGCTTCCAGCAACGGGGCCCAAAAAACCCCCCCGTTTATTTGGGGCCAAAAACCCGTGGTTAAAAGGGAAACAGGGGGGTTTTTAGGGCTCCAGGCTTTTGCATTAAACGTATGGACTCATTTTAAAAAATTGGTCGGGGTTTGGGTCACAAAGAAAGTGGACCCTAGCCCCGGGGGGCCCCTAAAACATGCCCCCCCTTCCAGGCCTTTCCCCCGGGGCAGGGGGGGGGCATTTGCAGGGGGGCCCCTTTGGGGGGGGGGCCCCTTTTTCGCCTCCTTCACAGCGGGGGCTCCCTCCTTCCCCACCCCCCCATTGGGGCCGAGAAAACCCGGGGACACTGGGGCTACAGGCCCGGGGATGATTTTAAAAGGAGGGGGGGAAATCAGGGGTCACATAAAACAGCTCCTCAGTGTAAGGACTTGCTTTTGGGGCCCCTTATGATCTGGATTGGTGAAGTTTATGTGTGGGGTCAGGGGGTTTACATTTTGAATGTACCCCGAGGGGGGTGGCCCAGGTTTTGGGAACGGGGTCGAAGGTACAAAATTTTGGGGCGGCCCCCTTTGTAAAGGGGAAAACCCCGGCCGAGGGGGGACAAGGTTTAAGGGAAAAGGGGGCCGAGTGAGTACTAGGTGTATGGAGTGGAGCCGAGTGGGAAACTAGTTACGGAAAAGGGGGCCCGTGTGGACGAGGGTTGGAGTGGAGCCATGGGTCTAAGGGGTATGGACGAGCCTGTGTGTACGAGGGGATGAAGCGACCGAAGGGTCAAAGGTGTTTGGACAACTGAGTGAAAAAGGGGGGAAAACGAAGCAGCAGGCCGTGGTGAAAAGAAGTTTTGGAGTGGACGAAGTGTTTTAAAGGGGCATACAGACGGAGCTGAAGTAAACCCCAAGGGGAATGGAGAAAAAACTCAGAGTGAAAAGAGGTGTAAGGAGGGGACTGTGTGGAAGGGGTAGGGGCGGAGCTTTTGGGGGACGGGGGACGGACGGATGTGTTTGTACGAGGGTACGGAGCAAGCCGCGTGTGTATGAGGTTTTGGGGCGGGCAGTGTTTGTACGAGGTTTTTGGGGCGGAGCAGTGTGTAATCAGGGGTTGGAAATGGAGCCGCTTGTGTACAAGGTTTGGAGCGGGGGCCTAACTGACAAGGTGTACGGGCGGAAACCGTGTGTTACAATTGAAACGGGGCGGAACCTGTGCTTACAAGGTTCCAAGCGGAACTACAGGGGGACGGGTGGACGGAGCGGGCTGTTTTTGTATGAGGTGTATGGAGCGGATCGCGGGGCGAGGTGTTTGGGGCGGAGCCCAAAGTGCATACGAAAAGGAAACCCGTGGTAGCCCCCCGTGGATTCCGCTCACGCTCCAAACTCCCGCCCCTTTTCCACAGCATTTTTCCCCCAGAGTCTTTTTTTGGCTGTCCCCCATTTGCCTCACATGGGGGGGGCCCCCCAAGTTTTTTTCAAAAGTGCTGATAAGTGCAGGCGGCGAGCAAAAATTTTTGGGGGCCGGAGCTGCGAGAAGAGAGTGAAAGAAAGAAGATCCCCATGGCCGACCTCCGCTTGGTACGAGCCACCCATATGGCAGTGCGGGTTTTCCTTAGCCTCTTTTTATTATCCCCGGGGCTTAGGAGCTTCTATTCTAAGAAACCCAGACGCACAAAAAAAAAAAGTTCGTTTTTTAAAGGGTACTTTTAAAAAAACACAAAGGAACAAAATATTTTAGCCCCCCTTGACGGTAATATACCCCTGTCAAAAAGCCTTTTTCTGGGTTTTCCCCCGTACTGTTCCGTAAGGCTGCCTTCACATAGGGTTTTTTTTTAAAAAGCGGCAGTTTCCGGGGAAAAAAAAAGCACCCCTTTGCCCCCCTTAACCACCATGAGGAAGGAATATTAAAATATGGGAAAAAGGGGTAGACAGTTTTTTTAAAACCCCAAAAAGGGGGCCCCCCCAAAAAAAAAATTTTGAGGGTCCTGACCCCGTCCCTTTTGGATTTTGTCCCCAAACGGAATTTTTCGGTTTTTTTTGGGGGTTTTTTAAGACAAGCCCGTTTTTTTTTTGTTTTTATTTTTTTTTCCCAAATTTTTGGAGGTTTGCATTCCTCCTGCTGGGTGCGGACGGGGGCCTTTTTGGGCCACCTCCCAAAAAAACCCCTTTAAGGACTTTTTTACCATGTAAGGAGTGGATCCCGTGGAACTTTCCTTTTAATATTTTGGGGAAAATTTATATAGGTTTTTTGAAATTCTTAAAGTCCTTTCTATAGAAAAAATTATTTTACACTTCACTCCCGTGTGCGGAAAATTTTTCCCCTTTTAAAAAAGGGGCTTTGATACGCCCTACAGGACTGGCAAAAAAAACAGAAAAGGGGCCCTGGGTTAGGGGCTGAGGTAGGGAAAAAAACAAGAAAAAGCACACACTTTCGGAAAAAAAAGGGCGGTCAAGTGCAGCCCCAAGGGCCCCCAAAAAGTACATGTGTTCAGGTTTTTTCCCCTAAAAATTGAACAAGTTTTTTGGGAAACATCCCCCCCCCTAGGTTTTTAAATTAGCATCTGTGCAATGCTAAAAAAATCCTGAAAACATGCATTTTTTTTAGCCCTTTTAGGGCTGTTTTTGGGTACCCTTTGCCCAAGAAGTCTTTGTAAAGGGTTGGGGCCCGGAGAAAGAGGAATCCTTAAAACCTTTTTTAACCCCAAGTGGCTCCCGGGAAAACCCCTTTTGGGGCCCCGTGCCCACAGAAAAAATTTTTTAAAACTTTTTTGACACAGTTTTTTTAAATCGCATCAAAATCTGCACGTCTATCCTGGGGCCCAAAACAAAGTTTTTTTAAAAATTTTAGAATTGCAGTTCCCGCGTTTTTGTTTTTTTTCCCTTTCTTATGTGGTTCGGGGATTTTTTTTTTTTAAAAACTCCCCAAAGGAAAAAAAATTGTTGGCACAAAAGCAATTCTAAACCCCCCCTGACTTTGGGGCCCCTTTAGGAGAACATCCCCGATTTTATCCAATTCAAAAAATCTCCCCCAAAAGGGGGATCACTGAAAACCCTATGCAAAGGGCCTTAAAACAAAAATTGGGGGGGAAAAGTCAAACATTAAAACCCTATGCGTGAGAGCGGGGCAACCCCAAAAGTCCTGGTAAAAAGTGGGGGCAAGTGGTGCCATAAAAAAACTTTAAAATGCAGTTCGGGGTTTGGGGGAAAACACAAAGGGGGAAACCCACAATTTTGGGGAAATTTTGGGGGGGAAATTTCCCCTTTCCCCCTCACATGGCTGTCCCCACAAAAAAAGGGGAGATTTACAACTAGACCCAAAAGCAATATAAAGGCTCTCAGGGGCAGTAGTTTTTTTGGGGGCTGATGCTACTGGGGTTTTTCTCAGGTCCCCATAGCAAGATTCCCCCTGTTGATAACCACTGGGGGAGCCTAAAAAAAAACCCCAGGGACATCTTTTAATTTCTGTTTTCCCCTTTTGGGCGGGGTCCGGAAACAGGGTTTTACAGCAGTCCCCAAAACTTACTTTTTTTAAAATAGCCCCTTTTAAAAATTTAAAAGTTGGTAAAACCCCTTTGGGGGGGAACTGTAAAATGTTTCCCCCGGGGTTTTTAGCAGTTTTTTGGGCCCCCTTTTTTTTGGGGGTTTTTTCCCCCCCCCCCTTTATTTTGTCTCCTTTTTTTTAAAAAGGGGGTTTTGGGAAATTCAGTGAACTTTTTGCCTCTTTGGGGAACTAAAACCCAAAATTTAAAAGGGGGTTTTTTTCATCCCTACCATGCCATTTTTCCCTTTCCCTTTGGGGTAAACCCCGGGTAAAAACTTTTTATGTGTTTTTCCCCATAAAAATTTCCCAAAAACTATAGGGGGAAATATGCATAGAGATGTGGCCTTTTCAAAACTGTAAAAAAAAGATGGGTCTTTTAACCCCCAAACCGATACTGACAAAAAACGGGGTTAATACTAAAATTTCGGTTGAATCGGATGAAAGTCACTGCCGGGCCCCTTTTTTCAATTGCCACTTCACATGTAAAAAGCCGCCCTTTTGACTTAAAACCCCGGAATTTTTTGGGGGGGAAAAAAGCGGGGTTTTTTTTAAATTTAGGAGTCTGAGGGGAAAATCACTTTTCCCCCTTTACCAGAAAATATTTTAAAGGGAAAAAAATTTTTAAAATTTGGGGATTAAAACTACATTGAAAAAGGGGTTTTTAAAAAAAAATTGTATATTATTTTAAATCCCCCAAAAAAATACATTTGATAAAGTAAAGAAAAGTAACCAACCTCTTTAAAAAAAAATTTCGGTAAAGGTTTTCCCTTTTTCTCTATTACCTGTCTATTAAATTTTGGGGAAACAGGGGCGAGAACCCCAGCCCAGAACCAATTGGGGGGTCAATTGCCTTTTTTTTGCGGCCCCCGGCAAAATTTTCCCCCGGGGCCGGGAGTGGGTCGGGCTGGCCCGCTACATTTTTTCCGAATTTTTTGGCCTTTAAATTAAAAAAATCCCCGCCACCACAAAAGGTGGGGAGTTATGGTTAAAAAAACCCCAAATAAAATTTTGGGGAAAAATTAAACCAAATTTTTTTTTGCTGCCCTTTTCCCCCGGATGGAAAAATTTTCCCCAAAAAACCCCCGGGGAAAAAAAAAGGGTCCCCACCAAAAAAAGGGAGAACATTGTTTTTAAAAAAGTTATTTTTTCCCCACTTCTAATTTTTTTCAATTCAAATTTTCCCCTTTCTTTTTTAACCTAATTGAAAGTGTTTTTCCTTTTTTCCCCCCCCAAAGTGGACTGTTTTTTTTTCACAAAAAAAAAATCAAATATTATATAAATATTTTATATTCCCTTTTTTGTTTTGTTTTTTTTAAACTTTTTAAAACCTTTTTTTAATAAATTTTGGGAAAAACACCCCCCAAAAGGGAACATATGATTAGTTTGTAAAAACCCGGGGGTTTCAGTATTGGCAAGATTTGCAAAAATGAATGCGCCAAAAAATTTTTTTTTGGGGGCGCCCCCCCCAAAAGAGGGGGAAAAGGGTTAAAACCCCCCCTTTTTTTAAAAATAGAGTAATTTTTAAAATTTAAAATTTTTTCCCTGTTTAAAAACATAAACTGAAAAAAAATTTTTTTGGTTTTTTTGGGGGTTTTCCCCCCTTTCATCCACTGAAGGGTTCACTCACTTTTTTAAAAAAATGACCCAAAAAAAAAGGGAAAAGAAGGAAAAAAAATTTCAACATTTTTTTTTCATATACATATTGGGGTTTAAAAAATGGGGGTTTAAAAACAGTTTCCCCCCCGGGTTTTTTTGGCACAATCTAAAGAATAAAGGGGGCCCCCTTTTTCGATCAATTTTTGTTAACGATATTGTTTGTAAATCACAAAAATTTTTGGGGGGGGGGAAAAAAAAGTTTTTAAAAAGACACGTTTTTTTGTGACAAGTAAAACGATCAACGATTTTGTTTTTCTAATTTTTTACAATTTTTTTGAACCGGGGGTAAAAAACCCCCCTATTCACCGTCCAACCTGCAGGGCGGTGTGTTTGGGCACCCCCTTTTTTTAAAAAAGTCCTTTTTAAAGAAAAATTTCCGCCAATTTTTTAAAAAAAAGGAAAATGGCGATCAAACGACCGCAAGTATCGTTTGCTTTTTCACAGAATTTGTTTTTTGCTCCCCCAAAGAATCTGGCGTGTGTGCGTTGGGCCCCGGGTCGTTGGACCCTTGAAAAATGTAATGGGGCCCTTTTTTGGCCCACTTTTTAAAATTGCCCAAAAACTTTTTTTGCATCTATTGGATGCTCACTTAAGCGTATTTTTTCCCCCTTTTTTTAAAAAAATTTCCCCTATATAAATTGAGGGGTAGTATGTGACATTGTTTTTAGTGATGCGGGGACAAAAAAAAATTTTTCGGGAAAAAAATTTATAAAGGGAAAATTTTCTTATAAATTTTTTCCCAAAATTTTTCCCCCCCTTTTCTATTAAATCATATTACTTTTGGGGGTTTTTCCCAAATTTTAGATACAGAAACTTTTTTTTTTTCCAAGCTTTTTTTTATAAGAAAAAGGGTTTTTTTTGCAAGTTTCCCCTAAAACCCTTTTATTTTTCATGGAACATCTTTTTCCCCCTTTTTTCCCCCATACCCCTTTAAGTTAAAATAAATAATGCATCCCAAAATTTTTTCCAAAAAAGTCAAAAGAGCTACGATTTTTTTTTCAGGTCATTTTTTAAATTTTTAAAATTTTTTCTAAACAAACAATAAAATTTTTTATCTTGTAAGAAAGCCCAAATTTTTTAATTTTTTCTGTAAAACACTTTTTCTTTTAACATAGGGGAAACAACAAACAAAAAATTAATAAAGATTTTTTCTTCACGCTTCTGAATGTGCTTTTTTTTCCCCAAATCTATTAGGAACCCCAAAAAAAATGCCCCCAAAAAATTTTAAAAAAAATTTTTAAATTTTGACTGATTTTTGGTTTTTAAAAAGGGGTTATTCCCCCCCAAACAATAAGTTTTTAAAAATTTTTATTAAACCCCAAAATTAAAAAGTTTTTCAAACCCTTTTAGAAACTACCGATGTATTTTGGGGTATAAAAGTTATAGGGGGGGTTTTTTTCCCCCCCAGGATTTTAAAAAAATTTTTAAAACCCAAGAATGAGAATTAAAATGTGTCAATGAACTTTTTTTTTTCTTAGGATGTAATGAAATTTTTTCAAGTCACACAAAAAACAAAAAAATTTAAAAAAAAAAACCCCAACCCCTTTGGGGGGTTTTTAAAAAGGGAAAACCCCTTTTGCTGCCCCCCCCAAAACCCCGGGCCCAAATTTTTAAGGTGAGGGGTTTTTGAAATTTTTTCCAAAAACCCCTGCAAAATCCCCAATTTAAGGGGGCCAAAAAAGTTCATCTATGAAGATCGGTAAAAAAGATGAGGGGGCAAGCTTGCCTCTGGGTTTTAGGGGGACCCCAAATTTTTTACAAACTTATTTTACTCTAATGGTACCTTTACACCCGCTTTCGGAAGGTTGGAAACAACCGGGGCCTCACGTGCACGACACGTTCCCCAAAAATTTTCAAACGGTGCCCCCCAAAAACCCCCTTTACATGCCGCAAAAAAGTTTTTTCTACAGAAGGGTTTTTAAAAAATTTTTTGGGGGCCCCCTTTTCCGGGGGGCCACAAGTTAAAAAACCCCTTTTTTAGAGTACCGTCCCTCATTTACAAAAACCCCTCAGAAGGGGAAAAAGGGGAACCTTTTGGGGGGGCCGGGGGGAAAACATAGGGATGGAAGAGATTTTGGATTAAAAGACGCTCGTAAAAAAAGATTTTACCCCAAAAAAAAACATCATATTGCCCGCCATCGCAGGAAGGCTGGCTAAAAAGGGGGGGAAAAACCCTTGGGAATTGTGTAGGGTTTTTTACGGCCCGCTCCTTAAATAATTTTTGCCCTATGCGCGCCCCAACCCCAACGTAAAGCAGGAGCTTCCACCTAAAAAAAAACCCCCGAAGGGGCGCTGTAAACCCCGGGGGGGTGTTTCATGCCCCCGGGATTTTCCCCCGGGGAACGAAAAAAAAACCCTTTTTTTTTCCCATTTTTCGCCGCTACCATCGGGGTTTAAAACCAAAACCCCCTTTTTTTGCCAAATGCAGAAAGGGCGGTGTCGACAGGACGGGTGGAAACAACCAAAAATTTCACGCCCTAAAACCCCCGGGGTTTTTTGGGGGGGGCAAGATACATTTGTCTCCGACACCAGGTTGTTTTTTCCCAAACCCTTCCTAGCAGCGTGTAAAAAAGGGGGCCCTAACTTATGCTTTACACCCACTTGAGGAAAACCCCAACCCCAAAAAAGGTTCCCTTTTTATCACTTACTAAAGTCTCTGGGGGGTTATGAATAAAAATTTCTCAAGTGACTGGGTTTTTAAAAAATATTTTCGCTCCTGGCCCATTGGGGGGCCGGGGGAAAAACTTTTTGCCTTTTAAAAGGTCAGGTGCACATTCTCTTTGTTACACAGCAGTAGCCCCGGGGGGCACTAGGTACTTTTAAAGGGAAAAACCCTTTCCCCCCCAAAAAAATGGCAGAAAATGGGGTTTCCCCCCGAAAAAATGCATTTTTGCTAGTTTTTTAAGCCCCCCAAAAAATTTTGTGCCGTTTCCTCTGCCTTACCCCGACTGCTAACCCATCCATTTTACCCATTCCCACCAAAATTTGTCATCTTTTAAAGGGGGATTATTATTTTATTAATTTTAAAATTTTTAAAAACAGCCCATTTTAAAAAAACCCCCGGGGGTTAACATTCTAAAGGGCAGGGGGAAAGGGGGAAATACAATAAATTTTGGCAATTTTTTGGGGGAAACAAAAGATCCCCCCATGCGAGGGCCCCACAATCTCTTTTTGATCCGCCATAAAACCCCCATACCCTCCCCCAAATTTTCCCCCTAAAAATTCCCCCATGCCTGACATACAGGCAAGAAAAACCCCCCCCATTTTTTTTTCATAAATTTCCCGTTCCGCTTTCCCCTAGTACCCCCCCAAAAAAAGCCCCCCCATACCCAATCTTCCCCACACCAGCCCACAAAACTCTTTCCTCATGCCCGCCTGCACCTGCGGCAGTACCTCAGTCCTAAAACCCCAAGGTCAGCTACTGCATACCATAGATTTTCCCGGGATGGAAAACCCCGGGAGCTCCCCCCCCAAAAAAAAAAACCTTTTTCCCCCCCAAAAGGGGCTCTTATGAAGATGTGGGGTTTCTTATTTTTCCCCCGTCAAAGGGGGAAGCCCGGGGCCCCCTGGGGCTTTTTTTTCCCCACCACCCAAATGAGCCCAAATTGTCACATTTTGAGTAAATCAAAAAATTGAACAGCAAAAAAAAAACCCCTGGCTGTAGCTGGCACCCCTTTAGGGGTTCACCGGCTTTTGGGGTGAAATTTTGGTTTTAAAACCCCACTTTCCAAAAAGGGGCTGTTTTTTAATTTTGGGCAAAACTTTGGGGAAAGGGTTCATTACCCCCTTTTTTTCTATTTCCCCGGGGATAGACTTTTAAGAACGGGGATGGCATTTTTCTCTAATGCCCCCCACACATCAATTGCCCCCCCGGGGAAAATAACAACGCAAAAAGCCCCAAAAAAGAGTCTTTTAGCCACTCCAATAGAAGACCTCTGGTGGCCAGAAGCTGACACTACCGGGGGAAAACCCGCACCTTCCCCCAAAAAATGAGTTATAAATGTAAAATTTAAATTTTTTTTTAAAACCTATTTCCCTCAAAACTCCCCATCCCCTTTTTAAAACCCCCCCTTTCCACAACCCCCTTTTAAGTAAAAGAAAAGAGAAGTTAGGGTTTCTTTTTTCCCCTTATTTTTTCTTTAAAAATTTTAAATTTTTTTTTTAAATGAGGTTTTAATTCCTAAAAAATAAAACAATATAGGAACTAAAAACAAGGGGAATTTTAAAGGGGGAAATTTTTTGGGGAGTGGGGGGTTTGGAATAAAGAACCTGAAGCCGGAAAGGGGGAAAGAAAATCCCCAAAAAAATTTTAAAAAAATTTTTTTTAAAACTTTTTTTTTTCCCTTTTTGGTTTTGGGGACTAAAGGGGGCCAGGGGGTATAATAAATTTTTAAAACCCGCAAGTGGCACTTTTTGAATAAAATTGTTTTTTATTCATCCAAATTACTGGTAACCCCTATTTGCCTGATCCTTTCTTCATATGTTTTGAAAAAATATGTATATAAAAAGAAGCCTGATGCCCAAACATTTTTTTTGGGTCATGTGTCATCCGAGTTTCACCCCTTTGCCCCCGCAAAACCCTCAATAAAATCAGGGGGTTTGAAAAATTTTAAAAAAATTCTTTTATGGTTTCAATGAAAACACCCTTGCAGAAATTTGAAATTTTACACACTAAAAGTCATCTCTTTTTCGGGGGCCCTTTTTTCATAACTAGTTTTGGGCCCAAAATTTTTAACTTTTTCATTTTGGGAAAAAAGGGGGCTTTTATTCTTTTTGGGGGTTTTTTGGGGAAAGGGCGCAAAAAACAGTGCAAAAAAGCAGATGCAAACTTTTTTTGGGGGATAAAAAAATTTAAACACTTTCCCCCCTTGAAGTGTAAAAAATTTTTTTGGTTAAAAGCGTTTTGGGTCGGGGAAAAAGGGGGAATGTTGCATGTTTTTAAAAATTTTTTGGGCCCCAAACAATTTTTCCCCCCGTAATCGGAGCTCCCCCCACATCGACAATACCCGTGGGGGGTCGGCGAGCACGGAGACCCGGGGGATGCCGGGTCTAAAAGGCATGGGCCCCCCCTTTTCGGGGTTTGGGGGCCCTTTTCAGAGCCCAGCCCATATGCAGGATTGGCTTCCCACACTGGTTTAAAAACCGCACCCCTGTTGATTGTGGCATTACAGTGATAGCTGTGGATCTGTGCTCATCACTCTGTTTCGAAATTTTTGGGGTAGTGTAGGGAGAGGTGCTGCTGAGTGAGGGACAGATTTTTTGGGGGGAAAAAAAAACAAATCAACAAAGGGGGTTTTTAGGACTAAACAGCGGTACACAGGCAAAAGGAAAAAAGAAAATGCACACTTTGGTGGGGGCCCCCAAGAGGCGTAGACCAGTCAGCCCATTGGAGCTTTTGGGGGAAAAGGGGGCTAATATCTATCTACCCATCAAAATAACAGTCCTTTTAAGGATGAATTTAGCTGGGATACAGGGGGGAGGGGTAAAAAACACACTTTGGTGTACACAAGAGGCTGAAAACCAGTCAGCACATCTGGGGGGGCCCCCCCCTAAGGGCTTTTTTAAAAAAAATTCCTTTCCCTCAAAAAACCCCCGTCCTTTTCAGAATTAATTTAGCTTAACCGGCAAGGGGAGGTATATAGCAGACTAAAGGTTAGCCCCAAAGGTTATAAACCCCCCGACAAACTTGGGGGGGGGTTTAAAAAAGCTTCAAAAATCTATCCATAAAAACAACAGTCCCCTTTTAATTTAATTTTTTAAAAATATATAGGGAGGAGGGGTATACAAAACTTCGGGGTACCACAAGAGGGGTAAAAACCCCCTTTTTCCCTCTGGGGCTTGGGGGAAGGGCTTTTTTAAAAAACTCCAAAAAAAAAAACATCCTTTTTTAGAAAAAAAAAATTTTGCCCGTATTTTTGCAGACAGGCTATATACCAGTGACTATCTGGGGGGGGGGGTATCAGGGGTTCTAATATCCATTTTTAAAAGTCCCCCTTTAGGGTTAAACTAGCCGTATACAGGCAGGGTACTAGCAGACTGCGGGGCTTTTCCCCTTTTCAGGACTAACCCCAAAGTATACGGGGAGGGTATAGGCAAAACTACGGTGGTAAACCCCCTTTTCAAGTTTTAAATTTTCCCCTTTTACAAGCGGGGATATAGGCAGGTAAAATAGTCCTCTTTTTTTTAAAATTCACAAGGCACGGGGCCCCAAAAAAAGAGGAAAGGGGGGTTTTTAAAGGTGAGGGTGGGATCAGGGGGTTTTTAAAGGGGGGGAAGGTACAATTGTGTCCAACAAACTCCCACATTTGCTCGGCCAACCAACCTGCCCCAAATTTTTCCCCGGGGGGTGGGGAGCCCCACCACAATTTTAAACCCCGACCATTTTTAAAAAGGGGTTTTTGGTTGGATAGCAGAAAAATCCCCTTTCCCCTAAAATTTTTCCACCACCCCCAAAAAACCCCCCTGTCTTCCAAAAGGGCCCCAAATCTCATTTCAGGGGGTTTTTGGACCACAAAATTTCCCCCCACCCCCCCATGCAGGGCTGCCAAAAATTGTGAGGCCCCTCCTAGGGCCCCTTTGGGAAAAGAGACTGGGGGGGGGTTTTCAAAAAAAAAATTGCCCCCCCTTTTAAAAAGGGCGGTCCCTATACTTTAAATTTCCCCCGGGGAAAAAATTTTGGACTGACAAAAATTTACCTTTTTTTGGGGGGTTTCATAAAAAAACCCTATTTTTTTTTTTTTTGTTACGGGCCCCTAAAAAAACACCCTTTAAAAAAAATTTGTGGGTGTTACATCATTAAAAACAGCCCCCCTGGTGAAAAAGTGGGGGGGATGAGGGAAAAGGAGGGGGCCCTTTGGGGCAAAAAACCCAAAATTTTAATTTTTTTAGTTGAAAGGGGGGTGCACTTATTACAAAAAAAACCCCCCGCAGCATAAAAAACCCTCTCTGCAAAAAAAAAACGGCAGGGCGGGGCCCAAAAATTCCCCAAAAAGGGGGGTACGAAATCCAGTTTTTTTTCCCAAATTTTGGTACCCAAAAATTAAGGCCCCCAGATCAACACGGAGGACATTGGAAAGGGGAGGCAATGAAATTTTTTTACATAAACCCAAATTTTTCACCCCTTTTTTGAGAGTCCCCCCGGGGGCCCCAGGGCCTTTCCGGGGGGGGCGTAAAAACTCTCCCAGAACTTTGGAAAAAGTATTCCCCCCGCCTTTGGGTAGATTGGATTGCCCCCTTTTTTCTTGTCCGAAACCCCTTTCCCCTTGTCCAAAAAAAATGTGATTTTTTCTCCCCAAAATTTTTTTTAAAAGGGGAAATTTTTTTTTAAAAAATTTTTGAAAAAAGGGGCCCTTTCCCTGCTACTGCCCCTTTTTTTTAAAAACCTTTTCCACCTGGGGGAAAAAGAGAATAAAATTCCCTTGTTTTTGGGTCTAAAATTTTCCCCCCCAAACCCCCAATGAGTGCCACCCAAAATTTTAATAGTTCGAGGGGCACGGGACAGACAGTATAAAAATAAAATCATCCCCCTTTCAAAAAAGGTAAAAGGCAAGACTTCCCATATCCTCACCAGAGGATGAAAAAACTCTTTTTTCCCCCCCTCTCCTCCCCCCCTGGGCCTCTGATTTTTCATGCTGAACAAACGGGGGGCAGTTTCTCCGGTAGTAAAAATCTGTAGCCCCAAGAAACTACTCCTTTTTTCCCCTTTTTTTCTTCCCCTTCCCCCCAATTTTCCCCCCCAATTTTCCCCTTGGTGGGAGATTTAGGCTGGGCTGTGGGAAAACGCCCTGTAAAATTTTTTCCCTTTTTCCCCCCCCCTCTGCCCCTTTTTCCCGCAATCATCCTCTTTTTTTTTTTTTTAAAAAAAGAGCATTTCAGAATACAGAGAAGCGGGGTAGTGGGTGCTAAAAAAAAAGGGGCATTGCTGCTTTTTCCCTCTTTTTTTGGGGTTCCTCAAATTTTTTGGGGGGGGATACATTTGGGGGCCCCAAAAAACCCCCCCCCACTCCTGAGTTTTTTTTGTGGATTTTTAAGCGAATTTTTTTTTTGGGGGCCTTGTTGATACTGGTAGTCAAAAACTGCCCTCTTCTGCTCGCAAAAACCTACCAACATCTCCAGTAAAAAAAACCAAAGCGTTTTGGGGGGGTCACACCCCCCGTCACTGAACCGGAAGCTGCAAACGCGGGGGGGAAAACCCCACAATGACGGCTGAAGCAGTAGTGACTTTTTTAAAATGGGCACACAGAAAAACAAAACTTTAATTTACAAAAGGGGCCCCCCCGCGCGGGTAGGATTTAAGAAACTTTTTTTAACCGGGGGGGTTTGGGGTTTTTTGGGGCCGGCAAGGGGAGGTGGAGCTCCCTCACCTCAGAAAAACCCCCCAAGTTCCGGCCCCTTTCCCCAACCCCCCGACCATGCCCACTGTAGGTTCAACGGTGTGAGCCCCCCGAAAAAGTATGCTCTGTCAGAGCCCCCTTTCACAACTCTTCGCATTGTGGGGTTTTGTCCCCCCACCATATTTTTTTTTTCACACACAAAAAAAGTTGCCACTTGCTGAGGCAAAAACTTCCCGGTTTCCCCCCCTTTCCCCCCTGATGTGGAGATTTAAGAGGGGCTGAGGAGGATGAAGTGGGGGGGGGCTTTAAACTTTTTGGGGGGGGCCCGATTTTTTTTTGGTTTCCCCCCCCCAAACCTTGGGGTCGGAGGGTGTCCCGGGGGCGTAAAAGACTGGGTCCCGGCTTTTCCCAAAATATATAAACCAAGTGGCGGGGCATGAGATGTCCCTTTTTCCTTTTACCACAAGCACTTGTCAATTTTGTCCTTTTTTGGGGTTTGGTGAATTTTCCCCGGGAACCCCGTTATTAAGGGCAAGGCTAAGGGTTTTTTGGGCACGGCTTGTGTAATGCAGGGGGGGGGGCCACCGGGGGGAAATGGGGGGTTTTGGGGCTGAGTAACAAGGGATGGCTCCTCCCAAACGGGTTTCCCGGGAAATTTTCATCCTCTCCACTAGCCAAAGAGGCTCTTTCAAGGGGCAACCACCCATAAAATTTTTGCAAATTGGGGGAGCAGGGCCCCTTTTTGGGGGGCTTTTTTCTGAAAATTTTTTGGGCCCCCCCTTTGGGGGTTTCCAAGGACTGGGGAAAAAGGACAACAAAGCTGGGCGGGGGAAAAAGGTTTCACCGGAACAGCGAAATAGGCAGGGGTTTTTTTACCCCGCAACACTAACCCTGGCCCCGGGGGTTTGGGGGCCCCCAAAGTGGGGTTTTCTTTGCTTCCATGGTGCCTGATTAGGGGTGGGGGGTTCGGGCCCGGGGAGTTTTTTCTCCCCCCTCCCCGATGCGGAAAAGGGGGGGTTTTTTAAAAAAGAAAAATTTTTGGGAAAATTTTTCAGCAACCCTTAAAAAAACAAGCGGGGCTTTGGGGGGGGGAATTTGGGGGAACTTCCCCCTTTTTGGGGTTTTAGGGGAAAAAAAGGGTTTCCTCCCTTTCCCGTCTGTGCCCCCAAAACATTTCTTTTTCCCTTTTCCTGTTGGGGTGCTACGCCTACCCCCTTTCGGCGTCCATGCTCGGGGTGTCCTCCTGCCCAAAATTTTGGGTCAGTTACTATAAAAAACCAAAACCCTTCCCCTCTTCCATTTTTGCCCCCTTTTTTCCCCCCCCCTTTTTATTTTTTTGGCAATTGTGTTCATCATCGTCGCCCCCCCTTTTCCCCCGTGCCCCGCGTCCTCCCTGTATGTCCTCCGGGCCCCGGTTGGGTCATTTCTATAAAACACCACCACAAACGTCTTTTATTTTTTCCCCCCTAAAATTTTTTGGCAATTGGGGGATCATCATGGGGCCACCTCTTGTAAACCCCCCCTTTTTTTTCCCCCCCCAACCCCACCTTTTTGAAACCCCTTTCCCTTTTTTAAATTTTGGGGCATCGCTTATAACCCCCAAAATTTAAGTGGAGCAGGCGAGAGACCCGAATTTTTTAAAAGGAAAAGTTAACATTTTCCCCAAAATTTCCAATTTTTGGGAAAAAGTTTTGTCTGGTACAAAAGGTGGTGGGGGGAAAGGGGGGATCAAACACTATGGGGACCCACTTCCTAATAATTTTGGGGAAAAAGCTTTTTTAAAGAGGCCCTCCCCACCTTTCTTTAAAGGGGGATTGGAAAAACCTCCCAATTTTTTTGGGGGGGGCCCCAAAAGGGCAAAAATTTTTGGGGGGGAAAAAACCCCCCTTTCCCAAAAAAAAAAAACATACAATATTTAAAAAGGCCCCTACCAAAGGCTCTTTTAAAAAGGGGGGGTTTGGGAAAAACCTCCCCCAAATTTTTTCCCGCCCTGCATAGGGCCCCAAACTATGAAGACCCCCCAATTTTCCCCCTAATGGTAACATAAAAAAATTTAATGAGGCTCTCCTTTTCCAAAAATCTTTTAAAAAAAGGGAAAAAATTTTCCTCCCAAAATTTTTTTTTTTTTAAAACTTTAATGTTAAAAAAAAAAAATATATAATACACCAACATTGGGGGCAAAAAATAAATATGAGACTTAACATTTTCCCCTGGAAAATCCATTTTGTTTCGTTTTTGGACTTTTTATTTTGGGTTTTTTTAAAAATGGGGAAAAAATTTAGACAGCAAAGTTACCAAGCAGTGAAAACCCCCGGGGGCAGAAATGCTTAAAGGTTCCCCCCTCCAGCCGTTCCCCTTCATTTGAGCACTTTTCTAAAACATTTGTGACTTTTTTTTTTTTTTTTTTTCCCGGCTTTTTGGGGGGGGCGCCAGAAATATCTTTCCGGGGGGTTTTCCCCCCAAATTTTTAAAAATTTGGCCCCCCCCCCCCCGGGGGGCTCGGGTTTTTCCAGCCAAAAACCGAGGGGGAGGATGACCAGAACGGCATTTGATTTAAAAAGGCCGGGGGAAACCCTTAAAAAAAACATTGGTGACACGTGAGCAAAAAATCAAAAATTTGAAAACCCTGACAAAAAAACAGTGGGGGGAAAAAGGGACCCCTGCACAGCTCCGCCCAAATTTTCCCCCCGACCCGGCCACGTCCCCGCTGACAAAAAAGATTTACATGACCGGGGAAAAAGGGGAAAAGGGGGTCCACACGAGGAGCTAGGATCCCCGACCCCCCGAACTGATAGTTTACCGGGGAAGGACGCTAAGGGAGCAGACAAAAAACCCAAGGGGCCGCCCCCGATCAAGACCGCACAGGGGAAACGCCCCCCTTTTAAAAAAGAGGAAATTTTTAAAAAAAATTTTAAGGGGGAAAAAACCCTTTTTAAAAAATCTGTGTAAGTATACAAATTTTAAAAGTGATGTTTTAAAAAAAAAATGTCCACAGGTTTTTTAAAAAAAAAAAGCCCTCACAAATAAAAAAGTATTTATAAAAAGGAAAGGGGGGCCCCCCCAAAAGAGGAACACCCGACACCACTAAGACAGGGCCCCCAAAAAAAAAGATTAAATTTTTAAAGGGATCCAAAAAAAACCCAAACCCAAAAGAGGGGAAAAAAAGAACAGCATTTTTGTGCAGGCACAATCCCAAAAAAGGGGGAAAAAAACTTAAAGTAAAATCAGCACTGAAAAAATTAAAAAAATTTTGGGAAAAGGAATATTAACCGGGGGAAACCTTTTAGAGATACAAAAAATTATATTATTGTTTGATTATTTGAAAACGGGAAAATATAAAAGTAAAAATAAAACCCCCGAAAAAGGGAAAAACCCCATATATATGGGGGAACATAACAAAAATTTCTTTAAATAGAACTTTTAATTTAAAACTATCAAACATAAAAAGGGGAAATAAAGACTTGGGGGTATCCTCAAATTTAACAATAGAAATGCAAGCAAGTACCCAGTAAACCCAAATTTTCCCCCCAAAAAAATTGAAAAAAAAAGCAAGGTAAAAAAAACCCCTTTTCAACTTTTTATAAAGATCAAAAAATTAAAACCCCCAAAAAAGACACCAACAAGATTTTTTTAAACCCTTTCAGGGCGAACCAGACCGAATTTCCCCCCCCAAATTTTTATGATTCAACCATAAAAGCCTTTTACCATCAACGGGAAAGGGAAAATTTTTGAAAATTCTGTTTTTTTTTTTTTTTTGGAATAAAGTAAAAGAGAAAAAAATGGTTTTTGAAACAAAAAAGGGGGTTTTTTGGGCGAATATTTTTTACATATATAAAAAAAAAAAGGAACATCCCCAAATTTTTTTTTTTCCAAAAAATGTGCCGCTTCTCCAACACCTGTCCAAGGTCCATTCAGAAAGAAAAAAAATAAAAAAAAACGCCCCAAAATTTCTCCTTTAACGGGAAAACCCTTTTTTCCCCGGGTTTGGGGAGGGTTTTTGGAAAAAAATTTTTCCTTTTTCAAGCTTTAATTTTTCAAAAAAAAGGGGTTTTTAAAAGGGGCTCACAAAACATTACATCATAAATTTAAATTTTTGGGGAAAAAATTTTTAAAATTTAGATATACCCCCTATCCTTTTTAAAAAAGGGGGATACAAAATGCATTAAAAAAGTGCATCAAATATTTGGGCCCCCCCCCCCCCAAAAAAATTTTCGGTAATTTTCCATAAAATACGGGGATACCGGGAAAAAAGGGCTTTTAAAGGGTTTTAATTTTTGGGAATTTTGTTCAATTAAAATATACAGGGCGTTTTGTCAAATCCTATTGGGAAATCATGTATTTTACATCATACATCACTGTACCTTTTCGTGGGGCCCCCCTTCGGGGTTACCCTTTTCCCTTCCCCCGCCATGTCCGCGGGGGGGAAGGTATTGTTACCCATAAAAACCTTTTTACTTGGGGCCCCCCCCAAAATTTTTTTTTTTGAAGTTTAGCGGCCCATATTTGTTATGGGGCCGCTCCCAAAAACACTCTAAAACCCAAAAATTGGGGTTTTTTTTAGATACCCAATAAAGCCCAAAAAATTTTTCATTAGCGGGGGGAAAACCACATCTTTTTCCCCCATAAAATTTAGAACATAAAACAATAAAAAGAGGAAAAATTCATACTACAATAGCAATACAAAAATGGGTAAGCAATTGAAAACCCCCAAATTTTTTTTATTCATTTTTTAAATAAAAATAAATAAAATTTTTTTATTTTTTTTATTATAAAAATTTTTTACACCAAAAAGGGGAAAAAGTTTATAAAACTCCCCCGTGTCTAAAATCTGACCACAGGCCATTTTTTTAGCGTCACTCGGTATAGGATACAACACTTTTCAATGAAAATATCCCCACTTTTTTTGTGCTTATCTGGGGCCCCATGGGAATTTTTAAACCCCCGGGTCCCGCACATGTGTCACTATAGACCTCCTCCACTCCCAAATTCCTTAATCCTATTAGTCTCCCAATGAGTGCTAAAACCCCATATATTTTATGAATAAAATGCTTTTTTTTGTTTAGAATATTATTAGAGGGAAAATAAAATTAAAATTTTTTTTTTTTCATTTTTCTCCTCAATATCTTAATTCTGGGTCTTATCAAAAGATGCATATTTTAATAAATCCGGCACTACATGCGCAATGGGGAAAAATTTTTGGGAACAATGTCAAAATTTCAGGACGTCCAACTTTATTTTTTGAGCATAAGTTCCCTTCAGAATTAAAAACACCAAAAAAAAAATTTAAAAAAAAGAACCCAAAAAATACCAGAACATTATAATTTAACATTAAAAATATTTTTTCCCCAAAAGTACAAAAAGTGACAAATCACAAAAAAAATAATAAGGGGCTATAATTCAGACAAAACTTGGGTTTTAAAAACCATATTGAGGCCATTTGGCGTCAAAATATTCAAAACTCATGATCCATTCTAATTTTCCCTTTTTCTTAAAGGGAACCTGTCAGGTTTGGGTTTTTGCCCCCCCCGCTATCACGTCTTTTCTGTCTGAGCTTTATAATACCATCTAATCATCCCTGCCCGAGCTCAGAGTGTAATGTGAAAGGTGAAAAAAAACATTTATACACTTACATTTTAGTCCCCACCTTGGAGGAGGGGACTGTCTGGCAGATAATAGTTAAC
Source organism: Allobates femoralis (assembly GCA_033576535.1). NCBI lineage: Eukaryota > Metazoa > Chordata > Amphibia > Anura > Aromobatidae > Allobates > Allobates femoralis. The sequence continues at coordinate 151,339,548 of JARQOC010000003.1, forward strand.
TCCCCTTTCAACTTGGATGGCTAAAGGGCCTGTGTGATGTAACGATCATTTTACCATAGTGGGCGGAGCTAAGTCAGCAAACGTATTATTTTCTATGAGAACGTAGCTCCCCTATTGTAGTCACATGGTTATGACCCTCAAAATCAGGTTTCCCAACATTTTGTAGCACAAGGGTTAAATGTTAACTATTAACCTCCAAACAGTCCCCCGGCCTCCAAGCCCGGGGACGACTGCCTCATTACAAAAGGAAATGTAAGTGTATAAATGCTTTTTTTTCACCTTTTTACATTGCACTATGAGCCAGACAGGGATGATTAGAATATA